>JAJLTV010000131.1:0-33168 GCA_030568405.1 Myxozyma monticola | reverse complement strand
TTATCGACGATCTACCTCCAGAGTGGGAGCCTAAATGGCAGTCAATGATAAAGAACTGCGAGAATGACTCATACAGAGGTATGCCAGCTGGAAACTTGTCTCCCATCTTGCGGCTTTTCTTATTATTGCTAACTTTTTCTATAGATTACTCTGACTTACGATCAAAGCTGGGCGAGACCTGGAGCCTAGATGAACGCTTGGCAGAGGAGAATCCTAGTCCAAAATTGAAGCCTTTGCGAGATGCAATTTATGGATTAGCGAGAATGTTGCCGTCGAATCGAATTTCTGCGGAGGAGGCATTGGGATTGTTGAGTACTGATACTGGAAATTTGCGAAGACGACGACGCCGATGAGGATTTCAAAGTTTGCAAAGGCGACAACATCGAATCCGACCAGAGGGCACATGAATGACATGATGCTATAAGGTGACAACACTCAACAGTTAACGGTCTGATGTAATGATCACAGCCGCAAATGATCCATGGCAGCAACTGAGAAAATATGAACCGTTTTGAGGTATGATGTATGAGGTAGTTGCTACTGTAATACTGTTAGCGTAACAGCAAAAGGCTGTACTATGCCTAGTATAAATAAGTCAAATTTATACAACACAAAATAGACTAGTTAAAGTTAATGCTGGCCAGGTTAGCAAGGCCAAGCTGGGGAGTAAAACATATATCACGTGATTTCAGCCGAATGTTTATTTTCTACAAACGCAGCAGCTCATTAGGGCTTAACCCTACACTTGCTAAAACGCAGTCACGCGCAGCTTCCCGCCGCACGGCTTCCGCACCACACTTTGCTTGAACTTGACGATGTTGGATATTCACACTGTAGGGACCCATCGACAACCAGTATTCCAGCAATACCCGTTCCATCACATCATTCACAATGGTACGTTACGACAGTTGTTTTATTTGACCGGGTCAGCTACGAGTTTGCATATGTTCCAGTCCAACTACGAATGGATGGCGACGTGGGACGGAGGAGCTACGACCGAGTTCATCGCGACGGGAAGACAGAAGTGCTGACTGAATATCTAGCCCGGTGTCAAGGCCTACACTCTGCGCGAGAAGTCAAAGGCGGACCTCGAGAAGCAGCTCGATGACCTGAAGCAGGAGCTTGCGTCGCTCAAGGCCCAGAAGGCCCGGGGCGCCTCCGCGTCGAACCTGATCCGTCTCAACACCGTCCGCAAGTCGATTGCCCGTGTCCTGACCGTCATCAACCAGCAGTCGCGGGCCCAGCTCCGTCTGTTCTACGCCGGCAAGAAGTACCTCCCTCTCGATCTCCGTGTCAAGAAGACCCGCGCCCTGCGGAGAGCCTTGACCAAGGAGCAGAAGGGCTTGATCACCGAGAAGCAGAAGAAGAAGCAGATCGCTTTCCCCCAGCGAAAGTTCGCTCTGAAGGTATGTCGAGTTTGCGATGAAGCGGTAGTGTTGTGAGTACGGTTCTAACGTTGTTGCAGGCTTAGAGTGTACGAAAAGTTACGGATGTTTTTTTAGTATAATACATTGTTTATAGCATGTACCTCAACTTGTGAATACACGAACGGATCTTCATTTATATTGCAGCACTCAGATTGCATAGAGCTTGGAGCTAGGTTGAATTCATGCCGGAACTGGAGATGTTGGTGTGCAGTTGGTAATATGGTCAAAAACTCGATCGTGTGACCAGTGTAGACCACCCTTGTTGGACAGCCGTTCTACGCTGTCTTGTAAGACACGGATTTGGTGATAAGACTCAAACTGTTAAAGCTTTCACTATGCATTTTCCGCTGTTGCCTTTGTCATTGATTGGCATTGGGGTTAATTAGCGGCGAGCATGAATGCCTGGGAAGCAGCCACTGAATACCGTGAGCGTAGCATTCACACCCTTACGTAGCATCAGAAACGCAGCCAAGTGAACTAACCAACCAAGCGACCAATATACCAGCTAGCGAAACAGACTTGATAAAACCTGGTAGACATGTAACTTTGCGCATAAGCTAAGGCAAGTTATCAGTGGACAAAGGCCCAAAAGCTCATAGCCGGCCAACCCCGGACGCGCCGCACGCACCTTGCAATTGCTCCCACTTTCCCCCCGATAACAGCACTCTAAGCCGGTTATATAATCCCCCTCCAGCCAGCCGCGTCTCGATCTTGCTGCATCGGTCGCTCTGTCCATTCTGTCGTCACTCTGGCCTCCGACTCCCGCACACCGTCTGCGCAGCAGCAGCAGTTGTTGTACAGACAGCAACAACAGCAGCAGCAGCAGCAGCAGCAGCAGCAGCAGAGCCATCTCACGATCCTTGCAGGTGCAGCTGCCGCAGTGGCGGAGTCTGACGAGCAGCGGCGGTTAGAGGAAGACCGCGGGCGATACTTACAGCAGCAACAGCAGCAACCACAGCAGCAACCACAGCAACAACAGCAGTCACGAGGAGTGTCCCAGATATACACCTTTCTCCCGACCACCGACGTGCGTGCAACGTGACCAGAAAGACCAATCGCGAGCTGAGGCTGACTTGTACAGATTTCCCCTCAACGACCTTCTACTTCCCGATTCCAATCGTCATCTCTAGCATCTGGAGCGCGAATGTCGGGCTTATCGCAGTACCAACAGTGAGTTGCGCCCCTGGTTTTCCAAGAAGAGATAGAGTAAGACTCGGTTTTGCTGACCCTATATCGGCAGGCTTGAGAAGCTTGGTGAGGGCACGTACGCGACGGTGTACAAAGGCCGGAACAGAGCTACGGGGGAGCTTGTCGCCTTAAAGGAGATCAGTCTTGATAGCGAGGAAGGCACGCCGTCGACTGCGATCCGCGAGATCTCGTTGATGAAGGAGCTCAAGCATGAGAACATCATGGCTTTGTACGACGTTATCCACACGGAGAACAAGCTTAACTTGGTGTCCGAGTACATGGATAAAGACCTGAAGAAGTACATGGACAGTAGAGGCGATCACGGTGCGTTGGACTATGCCACGATTAACAGCTTCATGCACCAGCTACTCCTCGGCATCGCATACTGCCACGACAACCGTGTCCTCCATCGCGATCTGAAGCCGCAGAACCTGCTGATTAACTCCAAAGGCCAGCTTAAGCTAGCCGACTTTGGTCTTGCGCGCGCATTTGGAATCCCCGTCAACACGTTCTCAAACGAGGTCGTCACCCTGTGGTACCGTGCGCCTGACGTGCTCCTCGGATCCCGCACGTACTCGACCTCGATCGACATGTGGTCCGCAGGCTGCATCATGGCCGAAATGTACACCGGCCGCCCTCTGTTCCCCGGAACCGCAAACGAAGACCAGCTGCAGCGAATATTCAGACTAATGGGCACGCCATCCGAACGCACCTGGCCCGGCGTCTCCCAGCTTCCGAATTACCGCACAAACTTCCCGCTATACACGCAACAGGATCTGCGTATGATTTTGCCCCAGATTGACCTGCTCGGTCTTGATTTGCTTTACGCTATGCTCCAACTTCGCCCCGAAAACCGAATCTCGGCCCGCGACGCGCTCAACCACCCGTGGTTCGCGTCGTACAACAGACGCGGAGAAAGCGTGCAGCCGCTTGATATGGCCGGCCATATGGGACGGCCGTCGATGCAGCCTGGTCAACCGCCTTTATACGGCATGTGATGCTTTTTTTGTTTTTGTTTATCAAAGTTGGCATGTTCCAAGAAGATCTGTGTGTGTTTTTTGGTGACGCTTTTCCTTTCGCTTGAGGTTTGTTTTTTTCCCGCATATATGTATTTGAGATTTGATTCTGCAGTTGCCTGGGTGTGATGTAGAGGCTGGGTTCTGCTTTTCTTGCTATTTTTCTTGTTTTTTTTGTTTTGCATCCATCGGTGATCGGACCGCTGGGGTAGTAGCTTCTCTCTTTTGATTATGGGTGAATAGTTTGTATTCAATTGCTATCTTTCCTTTGACCTATTGTTACATGTAACACTGACCCGAGTCTCGTCACATTCGACCCGCTAATGGTTCTCATTGTTGTGCAGCTACCGTATTCGGCAGCTATTCAACACGTGCTTGCGGCCGGGTAATCAGTCTCGTCTTACGTGGCGCACCGCGGATCGTGGGACGCCAAAACCAAAACTGCACCGCCCGCCGCGAGCGCCGCACGCCGAAATCCCATGACCGAAGCGTTCCCCACTACCCGTTCTCGAATCCGTTCTACATACACTCACTCGCTGTGTATATTTATATAGCCTTTTGCCACTCGCGCTTCTCTCTGTCGCGTGTATATTTTATATTAGGAGCAGCACTAGCTTGGACGAGTCGAAGAGCTTTGAGTTAAGATCTTTGGAGAACTTGGCGTTTTTTATACGCGGAAGTTCTGGATAACTAGTCCGTTTGGAAATTGCAATATTGGCCGGCCGGGTGTTTTCACAAAACACGATTCATAACTGAGATTATTTGGCTTTACAGAGTGACTAGGTATGCTGAAGTGAGCTTTTGTGATGTTATTATTGCTTACAATTTTCTAGGATCAGCGGTGCTATTATATCGCCATGTCGGGCAGTTCTTCACAATATCAGCAGTACGTGTACCCGGGTCCTTCCAGACGAAATAGAGAGGAAGAAGAGAATTGCTAACGAAATCCAGGCTTGAGAAGCTAGGAGAAGGCACATATGCGACAGTATACAAAGGCCGGAACCGGACCACGGGCGAGCTAGTAGCGTTAAAAGAGATCAACCTCGACAGCGAAGAAGGCACGCCGTCGACTGCGATCCGCGAGATTTCGCTCATGAAGGAACTAAAGCACGAGAACGTGATGTCGCTCTACGACGTGATTCATACCGAAAATAAACTGAACCTCGTGTTTGAGTTTATGGATAAGGATTTGAAGAAATATATGGACAGTAGGGGCGACCATGGCGCGCTGGATTATCCGACAATCAACAGTTTTATGCACCAGCTACTTCTCGGCATCGCGTTTTGCCACGACAACCGTGTTTTGCACCGTGATTTGAAGCCGCAGAACTTGCTTATCAATACAAAGGGACAGCTGAAACTAGCTGATTTCGGACTCGCGCGCGCGTTTGGAATCCCCGTCAACACGTTCTCAAACGAAGTCGTCACGCTGTGGTACCGTGCGCCTGACGTGCTGCTCGGATCCCGGACATACTCGACCTCGATCGATATGTGGTCCGCGGGCTGTATCATGGCCGAGATGTACACGGGCCGGCCATTATTCCCCGGCACGACAAACGAAGACCAACTGCAGCGAATATTCAGACTGATGGGTACGCCATCTGAACGTACCTGGCCCAACATCTCGCAGCTCCCAAACTACCGTTCGAATTTCTCGGTTTTTGCGCCGCAGGACATGCACGCCATCTTGCCGCAGATTGATCATCTGGGACTTGACCTGCTTTGCTCGATGTTGCAATTACGTCCTGAGAATCGGATTTCGGCTAGGGATGCGCTTAATCACCCGTGGTTTGCGGACTATAACGCGAGGAGGACGTCTGGCGTGTCGCTTGATATGGCGTCCGGATTGATGGGCCCGCCGCAGATGCCGCCTGGACAGCAGTCAGTGTATGGGATGTGAACAGTGTAGACAGTTTTCATCGGACGGCACAATAGGTTAATAATAAGACTATACTAATCATTACATGTCTAGAAGCAAAAAGAAAAACAAGAAAATCATAAATGTCTATAGACTTGGAGAGCAGCTAAAAGAAAAAGGCACGCCTAGTAGGTACTCGGGAAAATACACAAGCGTCCACCGTCAGGCACAATTATGACACCAGTGTTATACCCGCCAGCTCTGCTGGCAAGATACAGAATAGTACCGCCCATTTCCTCCTCCGCTCCCGCGCGACCAAGCGGGATCACAGAGCGCGGGAACGGGTCCAGATGGATCTTATTATTCTCGTCGATCGCACGTCCTGGCCCGCCCGTCATTTGCGACGGGAACATTCCGGGCGCGATGACGTTGACGCGGATATCATAGTCGAGGAAGAACGACGCGAGCATTTTCGCGAGGTGCGTGGTTCCGGCTTTCGAGACGTTGTAAGTGAACGCGAAGGGAGTGACGCGCATGAAGCCCGCGATCGAGGACGTGATGACGACTTGGGATGTCGGCAGGGTCTTGTCGACACGGGCCTTGTTTGCCGCGTCGAGAAGTTCGAGGAAGGCGACGGTGGTGAAGAAGACGGAGGTGACGTTGACGGACAGAGTACGCGCCCATTCGTCTTGACTCTTTTCCATCCAGAACGATCGCAGCTTCGCCGGATCTGCCTTTGTTTCCTCTGAAAAGTCATGCGTGGACTCGGACATGACGCCGGAGTTGACGAGCAACAGGTCAACTTTTCCGGATTTCTACTTGATCAGGTCCGTGGTCGCAATCAGGTCCTCCTTCGACGTGACGTCGCACTTGAGCGGGAACATCTTGCCGTGCTTGGAATGCTGCTTTGCTGCGTTTTCGAGCACTTCCAGACGACGACCGAGGATGTACACTGTCGCGCCGTTGTTTTCGAGCGCGGTCGCCATCATGAGTCCGATTCCTGCAGAGTGTTAGTTTTGGTTTTCATAGGCGGTTCTTTCACCGTTTCATGAAATCTACTGATGGATTGGATAGTCCTTACCTGTTCCACCGCCCGTAATCACGGCGATAAGGCCGTCGACGCCAAAGATGTTTGCGATACTGAAGTCAGTCATTGTGAATTTGTCAATTGAGCAAACTCGAGGTTCAGTGTTAACTCTGAATATACGATATATCGATCTTATATATCCGACGAAACTGCCACTGGGTGCCAATTGATGCGTATAAGAGTAATCTGATGCTAAGTCTTGCGTAATATCAGTAATCAAACATGGGTCGGCCCAACTCATAACCTGAATTTACTCGCTTCTTGGCTTGCGTTGCGCCGCACCAGCCGTGTTATCGGATACAAAGTTAAGGTTTCGGATCTCTCGAGATTTTTAAAAAGAATTAAAATAAAATTCAAAAGCACAAATCTCAGCACAAGGCGACGATGGCTAGCCGTGATAATATCGACAGCAACAAGGCCGGTTCATAGGTTTCAAATTTCAGTAGCGGTGTACGATGTGGATAGACTACTCACTACAGCATAGTGCCTAGTGGACAGTGGTCACTGGTCACTGGTCAGTATCGGCCGACAAGCAGCAAAAAGAACATGCAAGGCTGGGAGGAAGTGTCTGTAGGAAGTGTCTCTTCAAAGAACGATACCACGATGAATAGTTACTCTGAATACCTATTATTATTTGAACTGCAACTTCTCGAAGAATGTGCGCAATTATAGTTTATATGTCATATACGGTTGTCGGTTGTCGGTTGACGATTAATGACGGTTCGGGGAGATTTGATGAAAGTGCATGGAATGGGATCTAAAGACACTGAAAGGATTAATGGCAAAGATATCTTATTCTTGCCGGTCAAGATCGGCAATCGAGCTGCAGGCTGAAAAGGGTGATTAAAAATACAAAAAAAGAAGGGACAATATATAGCGCATAAAGATATCAGATATGTCGAATGTAGTAGATACAAAAAAGTGACAAAATTATCACTATATATAAACATTGAGAAGACAACGACAAAAGCCAGCCAAACCAGCACCTGCGCGACCGACATATAATAAAACAAAAAACTCCGAACGGTTTTGACTATGTTTGCTAGTGGACTTATACCAGCCAAATACATATGAGATAGCGACGAAAACTTTTTTTGAGGGCCCGTAGCAGAGAGCAGATAAGTTAGTTTCCTTGAACTAAGGTCCTGCAGCAGACGGTGGGCTCTGCGGTTGGGATTGCTGCTGTGGCTGTAGGTGCTGTGAGGGGGCAGCAGCAGGAGGAGGAGGCGGGATGTTGTAGACGGGGTACTGTGACGGTTGCTGGGGCTGTGAATTGTATCGGGGAGTATTAAGCGATCCGGGCATGAGCGAGAGATTCTGGAACTGCATCTGCATACCCGGATACTGCTGTACCATCTGAGC
Source organism: Myxozyma monticola (assembly GCA_030568405.1). Lineage (NCBI taxonomy): Eukaryota > Fungi > Ascomycota > Lipomycetes > Lipomycetales > Lipomycetaceae > Myxozyma > Myxozyma monticola. Next base: position 25,230 of record JAJLTV010000131.1, on the reverse strand, counting down.
CTGAGCCTGCATCTGGGCCGCGTTCCAGTACGCGGCCGCTGCAGCAGCGGCGGATACGGAGGTCGGTACGGGCCAAGCTCCGTTGGCAGCTGTCGGCTGCTGCTGCTGATCCTGTACATACGGCGGCGGCGCGTAGTAGCTGACTGCCGGGTAGCCGGCAGTACCTGTGGCTGAGATTCTGCGCGTGCCGTTTTGGCCGTTTTGGTAGTGCGTCGAGTCCTTCTTTTGGTACTTTTTGTTGTGGGAACCGGCGGTGGTGGTGGTAGTCGGCACGTAGTTGCGCGAGCCGGGGGAGGAATCGCCAGAGGACGACGACGTGAGCGCGGTGGATCCGCTCGAGACCGGCATTCCCGTCCCGGCGACCGAGGACGCGACCGATGCCGCTGGCGAGGCCGAGGACGCGTAGTACGCCGACCGTGAGTCCGGGTACCGATCAAGTCTGACCGTCAGCACGCGCCCTTCGAAATCGCGGCCATCAAAGCTATCGATCGCGCGCTGCGCGTCCTCGTCAGCTGCAAACTGCGCGATGGCGAACCCGCGGGACTGGCCTTCGTCGTTCATTATGATGTCGAGCTTCGCGATGGTGCCCGCTGTCTGCACGAGTTCGCGCAGATCCGGCCAGCGGGTGTTGAACGGGATGTTGCCGATGAAGACCTTCCGCTTGTCGACGGGCTGGGGCGGCATGCTCGAGAATTGGCGTTGCGAAGGCTGGTGCTGGTGCTGATGCTGCTGGTGGGGGTGGGGGTGGTGGTAAGGAAGGTAGGCGGGCGCTGGTTGGTAAAAGGACTGCGCGTAAAGCGCTTGGTCGGCCGCGGAGGGGTAGTATTCCTGCATCGGAAACGGCTGCTGCATCTGAGCGTAGCTTTGCATTGCAGCCGAGATTGGCGACGGTCGCTGGTAGAGCGTGGTCGAGGGCGCGATTGCGGCGGCTAGCGTTCGTCCGTTCCAGACGTAGCCGGAGAGCGCGTCGAGGCACTTTTGGGCCGCGTCACGGCCGCGCACGACGACGCTGCCGGAGCCGTGGCTGTGGCGCGAGCCAGTTGCGTCCGCGAAGACTTCGGCGCGAACGACGCAGGCCGCGGGGACGATGTCTTTTGCAAGATCTTTGAGCTCTTGCCAGCGCACGTTGTAGGGGAGCTAGGAGACGTTAGATCAGGCGTTCTTGTGGTCTTGGAAGTGGGTATAGTATATGTATCAAGGCAAATGGGGACGTACGTTGGAGACCGCGATGGTGAAGGGCGTCGTGTCGTTGAATGCGACGATATCAGGCTGCAGCAGCTGCTGCGGCTGCTGGGTCTGCTGCGGATAGAACATGGACATGTCTGGCGACTCGTCGAGCGGGTCGAGCGGATCGAGCGAGTGAACGGCGGGCTCGAGGAAGGTTGCAGCGGACGCGTTGAGCGCGGACAAGGCTGGCGAGCTCTGGATCAGGGCCGGTGACTGGGTCTCGGTCTGGCTCTGGATCTGGGTCTGGCTGTTGTCCTGGATCGCGCTGGCTGCCTGATCCGCCTCGTTCTTGGTCGCCTGGAGGTTGAGCGCGTCCGCAGACACGACGGGCGGCAGGACTGGTGTGGACGATGATCCGGGGCTTGTGGAGGCGACGGCGGCAGCGGCGGCGGGCGGCGCGGGGGACGCGGCCGCGGCGACGGGGCTCGGGGAGGCCATTGGGAGCGGTAGCGATCCGGCAGGGATGCGTAGTATGAGAGGGCGATGAGGACGAGAAGAGTATGATATGAGCAGGTGTAGTGGCAGAGCAGGACTCGGTGGGAGTGGTAGTGGAAGGAGTGGCAGGATAGAGCAGCAGTAGCAGGAGCAGCTCAGCAGTGTTACAGCAGAGCAATTGAGCGAAGCCGTGTGAACAAGACGAGTGCTTTCGCCGTCTCGAGTGCTGCGCTGCTGCGTGCGGCGTGACGCGAACTCGACGCGGCCGCGACGTGAGCGAGTCCGTGAGCCGTGAACCGTGAGTTGCCCGGCACGTGCCGCCGCCGCCGGTTGCCGCGAAGCCGCGAACCAGCCGCGCGGGTTCTTGCTTCTACTACGAGTTTGGGTTGAGACTACGAGAGTGCGTTCTGCGTGTTGCTGTAGATGTGCTTGTGTTTACTCGGGTCGTAGAGTACAGAGAAGTAAAAAGATTATAAATATAAAAAATAAATAATCTCGTCACCGTCAGCAGTCACCATCACCACAACCGAACCAGAACCCACCAACCCCGAACCACGAAACCAATTCCCGCCGGCCGGTCTCGGCTGGTCGCACCGCCACTGCGGCGATCGCAGCGCCAATGGCTGCACCACGTTGTTATTTCGGGCCCGCCGCGACTCCCGGCGGCGCACGTGCAGACACGTGCACATGACGTAGCCGTGTGTACTGTTTGCCTGATTGGGATAATTCATTATACTTACACACAACGCAAGAAGAACACAAACAAACAGAGAAACCTGAACAAGACAAACAAACAAAAACTACACGTAGCACGCAGAACTGTCCTCCAGCGCCGGCAGCGGCTGCAGCGGCGTCCGTCGCACGTACGACGACTTCGTTTCCTGTACAGACTGTACCTGCCCCCGTCGCGGCACCCCGCGCCCGACCTTCACGTTCATGCGCTCAGCACGCGCTGCTGCCTCGCGTTCGCGCTGCCGTTCAATCTCCCGCATCTGCAAAAACCCACCGGCGCCAGCCATACGCACGTTTCGTCGCCCGGACGGCACCAGCCGCACCTCCACCTGCACCGAGTCCTTGGTATGCATCCCGGTATTAGCCCCGGTATCCACCTTGGTATCTCCCTTCTTCACCTCCACTAGCATCGGCACGTCTTCCTCACTGCTATATCCCACCAGTACAGGCACCCGCACACACACCCAGCGCCACGCAGTCCCAGAACATCCAAGCCCGACCTCGACCGCGTAGTGCACCCGCAATCTCGTCCTGCCTCCCGCCGCCTCTGCAATCGTCGCCGCAAACCGTGGAATCACAACACATGCGGTATACCTTGCCTCCTCTCTTCCCGGCTCTATACGCAGCCCAGATTCCGCCGTCGATACAACCCGTTCGTGCTTCTTTGCTCCGCCGTCGATGTACTCTACCGTGCGGATACAGCGTAGACGGAGTCGTGTCGCTGGCCGACTGCGCGCTCCAAGCTGCGCACACACTCGAACCCAGCACTCTTCTCCAGCCAAAACATACCTCTTGTCCGCCTCTGCACGAACCTGAACTTCCGCCTCTGCCCCAGCAAACCAGCCAAGCTTACCCCGTCCAGATGCCCACTCGTGATGCAGCATGCGCTCAGGCTCCACAGATGGCAGGGTATTAAAAAAATGCACACCCACGCGCGTCCGCAGAATACTCACAGAGGTCACAACTTCTGCAATTAAATCATATCGCACCCGCATCCCGCGCCCGCTATCTAGAAACCCGGGACCGAGCGTGCGCGGAAGTCGCAGCGTGAATGTAAACTGGTCTGCCGTAGTCGCGCGCGGGGCAAGCCGGAAATCACATCTGTACCGCGTGCCTGCAACGCCGCTTTTGATCCTTCCCTGAGACAGATAACACAACAACGTAATGTGCACGCGCTCAATCAACTCAACCGTATCCGCTGCCCACTTTGCCTTGCGCGGTCGTAGCGTAATAACACCGTGCATCTCTTGCCCGCCAACAAACGCTTCATCCTTCGCGATCTGAATCTCAGCAACTCTTCTCGTGCGCTGGTCCTTCCGCTTCACAAGCTCATTCGTCTCCATCGCAGAAACATACTCTCCAGATTCATACACCGGCCGCATCGCAACAACAGTGCCCCCCGCCACGACAGCAGTCGGCTCTGGAACAATCGAAACTCGCGACACGGGTTCCTGCCGAGTACGCACGGTCGACGTGTTTGGATGCGCTGCTGGTGTAAAGCTATGCGTGTTTGTGCACAGAATCTCGGATACGGACATGCTCAGCTCGAACGGCGGCGTGGGCGGACGCTCGTCGTGGTCGCGCTTTGGGAGCGCGACGCGGTAGGTGCTGCTTGCCGGACGATTCTCCTTCTCAGACGATGATGTCGTCGCATTGCCGTGTAGAAACTATGTCACTGTCAACCTCAATCTCATATTAACGAGTCCTTTTGCGAGACATATACAAACCTCGGATATAGCGGCCAGTGTAGCTGCTCGCCCGCGCGGATCGAACGCAACATAGTCAGGCGTGACCTGCTCGACCACCACCTCTTCTCGCGACATTTTCCTCGGCGGTAGTTCATCGGTGTATTTTCTTGCGTGCTGTGCGGAAGTCTTGGACGGTGAAAATGAGAACATTATGGGCGGTGCTTGCTTGTGTGAGTGTAGGTGTATAGGGTGGTGAGTATATGGAGCAGGTCAGGTTCGTGCTCGGCGGTCCGGATCAGAATTTATTGAAACTTCGAGGTCGCCCTAACCCAATGAGATTATTGTGAGAACATCAGCGACAACAACACCGGCTTGCACTTGCCCCTGCTATAACTACTAGTCAAATTTATGCCAATTCACAATTACCATTGTCCATCTACCACTTGACAGTGCCTTGACTTGGTTGCGTTGCAGGCTTACAGGCTGCTGCTATAAAGTGCCCAGAGGCCTCAAAAGCTGCGGCATCATCTATCTCATCGCCGACAGCTCGATCAACAAGCCTACAGCCCGAATCAGCAACTCAGTGCCGTTTTACGTCAATGCTCAGTCAACAAGATAGTCCAGAACTGAACCTGTCACAACACAACTCTGAACTCATAACTCCAGACACCAAGATTATCCTGATTAGCTAAGGAATGCTGCTTAGTCGTGTGGCGTAGATGCGATAAAAGCCATAACCCACCACCGCCAATGAGCGCAGCGCGGAGTAAGCAGCGTCCCCCGAACGGCAGCTTTCCACTTGTTATCAACTGCAATGTATTCAGAACACTCAATCAAACATAGATCCCCTTTCCTCAGCAACAGGAATCAAAAAAGCCGAGCACCGCGAGGACAACAAAATATGCCGTAAGTGTTGCGCGGCGCGGTGCTTACGCCACAAGTGCACCGCGCCTCCACAGCTGCGCCGCGCATGACAATACGCGGCCGCTGATTGGCCCGCCGCCGGCCGTGCCTCGGACTGATTGGTCTCGCCCGCGCCGCCGCCGCGCCTTTAAACTCGACTCGTCCTCCGCACGTCCGCCACCTCACACTCCACCACTTCTCCCTCCCTCTTTCCTTTCTCCCCCCCCCCTCAATCGCATACACCTCTCATACACTCATCACAATGTCCGTCCGGCACATCTCCACGCTGCTGCCGCTGGCACAGCTCACCGTCCGCCGCGGCCTGCAGACGCAAACCCAGACCGCCGCCGCGATCCCGCACTTCACCCCATCCTCCGCGCTTCCATCGTCCAAGGGCAAGAAAGACACCACAATCCAATCATCCTCCTCCTCCTCCTCATCCGCGCCATCATGGCGGAGACACGGTTTCGGCGCAGCGCAGATGCCGGAATCTGAGTTCCTAAACTCGATTTTCGATTCGGAGAATCCGCCGTCAAAGGCTGAGCTAGAACGTGCTCTGAACAGCGCGCGCAATGCGCCGGCTCAGGCGAAGCCCACTCTCAATACTGCATCTGTTCGATCAGCTCCCACTTCCACTCCCGCTGTTGCCACCGCTTCACCATCGACTCCCGTCGCGGCCGCTACCCCGGCCGCTACCCCGACCAAGACTTACCGCAAGTTCAAGCCGCGTAAGGCAGCAATGAGCATGACCCCCTCCGCCATTTCCCACATCCAGCAGCTTCTCGAGGGCCCGAACCCGAAATTACTACGAGTCGGAGTCCGCAACCGCGGTTGCTCGGGCTTACAGTACCATCTCGAATACGTCGACCAGCCCGGCAAATTCGACGAAGAGGTGGTTCAAGACGGCGTCAAGGTCCTTGTTGACTCGAAAGCTTTGTTCAGCATCATTGGATCCGAGATGGACTGGGTTGACGATAAACTGAGTAACCGGTTTGTTTTCAAGAACCCCAACATCAAGGGCGAATGTGGATGCGGCGAGTCGTTCATGGTTTAGAGCATTTTTGTTTTCCTGTTTCTGTTTTATGGACCGCATTCTTTTTTGTTGGTTTTTGGGTTTGGATTGCATGTCGGGCTACACATTTGGCGCTGATTCTGCGCCGGAGTTCAGGTTGCTTTTTTATAGCATTAGTATTGGAAGTAGAACAATAGTATACATTCATCATTTATCTCTTTTCCAGCTTTCTTCCTTTATCTTCTTCCCTGCTTGTTTCGCTTTCCGCCGATGTCGCTATCTCGTATACCTGCAGATAGCTCGTAACAGTAACTGAGCTCCTTACGAGTATTGGCGTTTTGTCAATCGAAAAGTAGAATTAATAAAGTAGAGCACAAGTTGGCTGAGAAAGCATAAATTGCTCGAGCGATCGATCCCAAACGGGAACTGGGTCAACGTCATGGCCGCGCGAGGCTCGGCCTTCTGGCCATTTTTGATCTTGGCCACCATCAATTGACCATCGCGTGTATCTTTGACCTGCTTCTCACTCAGGATTTTCCCTGTGCTTACAACTAAGGTCACTTTTTTGGATTGCTGTTACCAAAGTGTTGCTCTTTCGCGTCTCATAGCTTTCCTCGCGTATCTTTTCTGACTCCACGATGTCCACCCTCACGATCGTCGGCGCAACAGGCCTCGTAGGCGCCTTCTTCGCCTCTCTAGCCCGCACAGCACGTCTCCCCTCCGACATCACCAACGTAGCCGCTCTCTCCCGTCGCGCAATCCCCACCGACGACACCACGCCCGCCGGCCCAGTCACCAACATCGTCACTCCCGACCTAGTCGCCGGAGTCCCCACCTCAACAGCCATCCTGTTCTCCGGTCTCGGCACTACAAAGGCCACAGCTGGTTCATTCGAGAAACAATACGCGATCGATTATACTCTGAACCTAGATCTCGCTCGTGCTGCGTTCAACGCCGGCGCACATACATATGTCCTCGTCTCTGCCTCAAGCGCATCCCCGGACTCTCGAATCGCTTATTCTAAAATGAAAGGCGAGCTCGAACGGGACGTGGAAGCACTTGGTTTCAAACGTACAATTATCCTACGTCCAGGCTTGTTAATGGACGATCGCACTGAATCCCGAGGGAGCGAACATGCCGCGCAATCGTTGTTCAAAGGAATTCATATGTTACCGTTCGTCGGTGATTGGATGTTTAAAACGGCCGCGATCGAGGCGCAGGACGTTGCGAAGGCGGCGTATAGGTTGTTGCAGAAGGATGGGGAAGGGTTGCAGGTTGTTGGGAATGCGGAAATGACTGTGTTGGCGCGAGAATATGATGCTCAGGTGTGAGTCGTCGTGGTATAGTGCGAATGAGGTTTTTTTGGAAGTACGATCTTTTGGAAACATCTAATTTTTGTAGGGTGACATTTTGTGATATGTATCAAACTCCAGATTTAAGAATCGATGTATATAAAATCAATTGTGATTGCGATTGTATCTGTAATATTTTGTTACGTCCGCGTTAATATAAATGATAGTTACAAAATGTAAATGGATAGTTAAAAAACTCGACCCAACCCCTACGTAAATTTACGTATTGATAAAATCAAAAGTCTGCGCCCGCCCGTTCACAGTCACCTGCACCACTTTCTCCTGCTTAAACACAATCCCAACCGCAGCATTATCCTTCTTCAAATCAGCCAACAGCACCCGTTCCTTCAATTTCCCCACAAATCGCGGAAACACAACATCCCGACCCGCCGAATCTGCCGCGGCGCCGTTATAATGCGTCGCGTACCGTGCACCGGCAACGCTAGCGTGTAACCCGGCGGGGACACCGCCGCCGATACTTTGAATCATGCTGAAGAACGAATGGCCTAATTTCCAAACATAGACATCGCCTGAGACCCGGTTGAGCCCCACGACATGTCGACCTTCGGGGGAAAATTGGATTTCAACGCATTGGTTCGGACATCCTTCGAGACTAGCCATCTGGACACCTGTCCGCAGGTCATAAACGAGCACGATATCAGGCTGCAAGGCAAGCGCAAGTCGCTGCTGTGCGCGATGAGAAGCAATCACGGAATACGTCGTCACAAGCGCGTTGAACAGCGTCGTGATTCCAGATACAACCCGATTGCGAATCCCAGACTGAGCCGGATCTAACGCGGCAACAGTCGCGTCAACCAGTGGGAATATGCGGTCAACTAATAATTCAGGCTGCTGCTTGATGATGTAATAAATCATTCGCACCGCGCCAATGCGGACTTGCGGGTCCTCGGCGCGAGCGATCGTGTCTGCGCATATCTCAACTACCCGGTTAATCGATTGCGTCGCGAGGATATTAACAGTCTGAAGCAATAACTCGTGTCGTTGCTCATCTCGTGCAGAAATTACCGGTGGCTCGGGAGGATCTGTAAGTGTGGTAGTGCTGCTGTTCACGTTCGACGGTCTGATCGTGGAAGCTGCTGATCCAGATCGCGGACGACGCGCGGCAGGAGCCACCATCGGCGTCGGATCCGCGGCAAGAAAATCAATAATCCGCGTCACTATAGGCGCCGTTTGGAGATACCTGTCGTCGCCCCATACATGCCAGCCAAGCCCCGCGACCTCGATCGCAATGTCCTGCAAGTCCCGAGTAGCTGGACTATCGTCATCTCTAGCGAGCAACATCTCAAGCGCGGTCGTGATCTCCTTATGCGCAGTGCCGGAAACGCGATCGGAAAAGCGAATCGCAAGACTACCGAGAATAATAACGGCTAGCATAGCTGATTCACTAATCGCATCTTCGCAGCCTTTGTCACCTTGCATGCCTTCCATTGAACCACTCACGCTATCCTCATCGATAACTTCATCAACACTCATAAACTCCTCCTTATCCATCGACGAAACACGATCAAGGCTCAGTTTCCGTTCAGGACTCGCACCGCTACTCATCCTTCTCATAGCAACGCTATTACGTTTCTGTACAGGAGCAATTCCAGGTAACAGAGCCCGCCATCGCGAAATAGTCAGAGATAACTCCTTCGGCCTAGTTCCAAGCTGCTCCAAACGAGCGCGCAAACATGTCCGACTTCCCTGCCGGATTTCAAGCCTGTCTGACCCCCAAAATCGAGCAAACCCGCGTAACCACGGTCGCTTATATCGAGTACCCTCAGTAGGCTCGGATGTCGTGAACAGTACATCAACAAGACGTTCGTGATAAGCAGCCACAAGTTCCGGAACCGATTTTTCGCCCGAATCAGACTCTCGCAACTGTGTTTCAAGTAACACACGACCTAGAACGACAACAGTCAAATAAACAATCGACGTAATTTCTCCGCTAATTTGAAGCAAATTCTGGTGCGCGTGGAAAACTGTCAACGTGTTTGCAATTCCACGTGCGCCCAATTTTGCTGGAACCGAAGTTGTCGGCGTGGATGCACCGTCTTCACTCTGCATCGCAGAAAATTGTCGGAGAAACAGTAGATCGATCAGCTTTGTCATATCGATCGCATCAGAATCATCGGGTGTATCGGTTTCCTCGTCCTCCTCCACGTCGATATTGTCCAAGACGTGCCATGAATAAAGTGACGACATTACCGCTTTGGTCGTAAGCAGTGAGTTGTCGACATCTCTGCGCAGCATGTCAAGCAACACATAGAGATTCACAAACACTGTTGATGACCCATTGATGATGTATCGCGCATCCGTGTACATCAATTTGTCCTCCGGAATCGAAGGTCGGTCCTTCACGTATCTAATTCTGAGTTAGTATGATGCACTCATCAAAACCCCTTCCAAAATCACGTAAAACTCACGTTACTTCCCAGTCTTCGTCCGGATCGATATTGATTTCATTCTGATTCTCAATGTTGCCATTACTCAAGTTACATAACCGCCCACAAAAATCCTCGTAAAGAACAATCAAAACATTCGAATCCTTCGGTGTTGCAAGAAGCTTGATATGCGCAAAATGACCGGGTATCGTAAACACGTTCTTGGCCTGCTTCAAATCTAGCAGGCATACCGTACCATCTCTTGATGCAATGATGACTAAATCGCGAATGTACGGATTGGAACGGGTAGCCAACGACATTGAGTACAATACTGGCGACCCTGATACTGCAATTCTAGACAATAATGTCTTGGTCCTATTAAGAGTTAGCACTTTCACCCAGCAACAGTCTTAGTTTCACGAAAAGACATACTTCGAATTAAAGAGGTACACGATACCTCCACTTGTACCAATCACCAGATACTCTAGTCCATCAGTGGAAGTCATCGCGGAAAGCAGAGACACTTTCGCACTAGGCTCCGGTAATTTGATTGTCCGCTCAGGAGTCTCAAAAGTCAACAAATACCTTGATAGGCTGTAAAAGTTGACATATGGACCACTGCCAAACACAAGCTTATCACCAAAGACGATTCCAGTATTGCAAGGACCTGCCGTAGATTCGTGTGATGACGCCGAAGTAACAAACTGTTTACTCAGCAAGCTTCCGTGGCCTCTCGCCAATTCGTCGTGCTGCTGTACCGAGTGACATTGCGAGTCGTCGGTCTGTGGTATCCGTCCTTCTGCGCTCGCAGGAAAACTAGTGTCGACATCGGCAGATAGACGCGATGTTAGAGCAAACGAGGTCGGTGGTCGCTTGAGCAGGAAAAAATGATTCGGTCGGTGGATAGGGTGCGACTCGTCCTGCCACTTGAACGTTCGGAGGTTGCCGATGCGGTATCGAACTTCGCCTTGAGAAAAGAAAAACTCAATGACGATATCCTTAGCTTCAGTAGCCATCGGAGTCAGCATCATTGCACGGCTAGAGTGCTTGGTGGTATATGAAAATGCCATAGAAAGACTGTTGACATGATTCGGTTTGTCGCTTGCAGGCATTCTGTTGATGTTGCAGACCGTCTTTCCTCGCACTCTGTCAACTACTACAAACACGACGTCACCGACGTGATTCCATACGCCAAACCAGTTTCTGTAGTGATCGTCCACAACATCACTTGTCGCAGCTCCACCGATTCCAACAAATTCCTCCTGCTTGAGAACAGAGAACTTGTCTTCTTCCCACATGTATAAACACCATCCGTCGGCTTGTACTATGAGCCATAAGATGTCGCCGACAGTATGAACCGCAATGATCTCGCCATAATCGGGATCTCCGAGCTTGATATTAATCACGTCTCGGCCGAGAATGTGGGACATATTTCGAGGTAGTGAGGCACTTGCGCGTTGGTTAAAGCTGGACATGTAATGTTGCTTTGCGTGCCGGAAAAGGCCAATTGGCGCACCAAAATTCGTTATTCGCTCGACCCGTGCCTCTTCTGACCAGATCTTCCAGTGTGCACCCTCGCCCTTGCTATTCAGCGTAACCATACGCTCGGCGAAAAGCGGTAAAGGAATTGGCCACGTTCCAAGCACGCCATCCATTATAATATGAGATTCAAGGGTACTCTGATGCAAAAATCGAATCTCAGTTGAACGGCCATGAATGAGCAGATAGTTGTCAATTGGTACAATCCCAGTTGGACGGAATGGGACATGGGCTGAGGTCAATACCCGGCCTGACGGCAGAGAGTGCTTGAGAATTTCCCTATTGGAGTTAATAGCTGATCACGAAGCTCTACCGTAACACATACCCATTCTCTGCAGCGCTAATAAGAAGCTCGGAACGACCTTCGGTATCCTTGGCAGTGATCCTCCTCAAAGCAATAACAGGCGATTGCCGATGGCCAGCGGTCGTTGACAATGGCGTCAACGTCGTGGCCACCTCTTCTGGATCATCGCCGTAGTCTGTTTGATCCCATTGCAGGATCTCGATAGCCCCGTTCGCGAGCCCGAGAATGACACCACGAGAATATACAGTCGCGCAAGTAAGTACAGTGTCTGACGGAAGATGCGCAAGTGTAGAGATCAGCTGCTCTTGTTCCGGTTCTGCAGACTGTGGAATATCTGCCGGCGGCGGCGCAAACGCGTCATGATACGCGACCGGCCAATGCGTGAAGGGTAGAATCACTGGGGCCAGCGACATGGAGGGAGAGGAAGTCTCACAGGCTCGAGGCGCTCATGAGTTGCGCAGTCCCCCAATGACCTGAAAACGCAAAATTAATAACGGGACACAAACGCAACCGTCAGATCAGTCAGTCCACGATATGGCAAAGCCGGTATATATTCACAGCGAGCAAAGATCTTTAAGATATTCGCGACCTTCGGACGAGGACGTGTTCGGACTAGGTTAGCGTTTCGAGGTATGACGGGAAATCTGACAAGCACGTGACTGCAACTTTCTGCCACAAAACAAAATGGGTAGACGTGCAAAGCCAGCATGATCCTCTCGAGTTAACTATATTCCACCGGCAATCCGCATATCGAGCTCCGGACTCTGATCTGTTGCTTGCGGCCGGTTTATAGGACAAGATGGGCGTATGCATGTCATGTACGCGGCGAGCGGAGGATGATCTCTTTGTGCGTGACCTGTGCTTAATCAAAGTACGTAGTGTTTTGAAGGATATCTAACATGAATTTGTGCAGCCGTCGGAACGAGCGGGTTTGCTATCAGAATATGGTCCGACGTGAGTACCAGTTGAAGAAGAATTGCTTTGTGTGGTGGTAGACTGATCGGGCTGTAGGAGCATGAGCATGCCCGGAGAATTGGTGTCAAACCTCGACATCACTCATCAGCGTGAAGAAGCACTGGCTCGAATAGTGTCAATGACCGAGGAGTAGGTTTATATCCAGTTTTGATGGCGGTGTCTGTATTTTCTAAAGCAATTAGGAACCTGATTGATATTTTTGCCGTGGGAACGCCCGACCGGAGAATGAACAACCAGCCGCCGGTTGACTACAGGTGCGTTTCCTTCTTTTATGGCCAATCACGAAAATGAAGCTAATGTGACTATACAGATATCTACTGAGCACAGTCGAGGTTCCGGAGACGAAAAGTGAGCGGACCGAAGTGGTGCCGCTCTCCGACCTCCGGCCGGAAGAGGCGTCGCTTCTGCAGCAGCTGGGTAAGGCGTCCAGCGCCTACGTGGACAGTTTGTACAGCGTGAAGTCGGTTGGCCCGCTTATTGTCAGCCTGGAGACCTAAAAATTGTGTGTGAAGAATCGAGGATGACTTTGTGGCAGTGTTAGGTGCTCATTTTGTGTTTGTTCATATTCGGCGTTGTTGGATCTGTTTGTTTGCTGGAGGACCGCGTTTGCGGGCCTCTGTGGTTTCTGCTATACGCTATTAATATACTGCATGGCGGCGACGCGTGCCACTCCCGTGCCGCGTTCCGCGTCTCATTACGTTCCCTCTTCCGGTGGAGTGCTGCAGCTGGTGGTCCGTATGGGTTCGGTCCAGGGTCTCGGCTCGTGGATCAGCCGTGTGGGGATCGCTGGGAAAATAAGCTTCGCCCGGCTGCTTCGGGCGCGCACGTGATCTCAGAGCCGCGCGGCGCCGCGGTTGTGCGACCGCACCGACGTAAACGCGTTGGACGCTTCGCCATCCGTCGCGAGCTGTCGAGCTGCTGTTCTCCTGCCTATTTCCTCGCTGTTCCTGCTCAATTCCGCGCCTGAATTCTCCCGGTTCTTTGAGCTACCGCTATCCCGCTCTTTGAGCGCAGTCTTTGAGTCTCCTCCTCCCCGCAACGGCTTGTGTGGTGCTGCTTCTCCCTCGCCCGACGATCGGCCACCATTTCAGATACACAGAACAGCCTCCAGATCGCCTGATAGACCCTATTCGCGATGATTATTGGCAACACTACTCCGGATGTGCCGCGGCTGTTTGGCGTGCCGCTCAAGTACATCTCTTTAGTAGCAGTACGTGCATCGTGTCGTGGAAGGGAAGTACGCATCTTACTGACGATCGCGTTGTTTAGCTCACCTTCCAAAACTCAGCACTGATAGTGGTATGTGTCGCCTCTGCAGGTCACTGACGATCCTAATCAAGTCTAACTCTGTGAAGATTATGCACTACTCACGTGTGATGCCTGGATACGATGCAGACTCGCGATATTTTGCATCCACGGCTGTACTGATGAACGAAATCATCAAGTTCAGTATCTGTGCAGTTATTGCCGCGATCACGCGTGGACCGCGCTCGGCCGTGTCTGAGGTGTTTAGTGGTGATTGCTGGAAGCTGGCTATTCCGGCGTGTTTATATACGGTACGCTCCTGAGCCAATTTTTGATTAATTTGATATATATCTAATGCTCTCAGATACAAAACAGTCTTCAGTACGTCGCTGTGTCGAACTTGGACGCGGCCACTTTCCAAGTCACCTACCAGCTCAAAATCATCACTACCGCAATGTTCTCAGTCTCGATGCTTCATCGGGCGTTGACGCCGCTGAAATGGATGTCTCTGCTCCTGCTCACTCTCGGGATCGCGCTCGTGCAACTCCCGGACGATCTGTTTGCTCTGGTAGCGTCCACTTTCAACCTCAGCGCCAGTGAAGACGAAGCTTTACTCAGTGAGCCTGAGAAAGCGCACGGACTAGAAGGTGAAAGTGAAATGAACCGCGCTCTCGGATTTATCGCTGTCACGATCTCGTGCGTTCTTTCTGGCCTCGCCGGTGTGTACTTTGAGAAGGTCCTGAAGGGATCGAATGCTTCCCTCTGGATCCGCAACGTACAGCTTTCATTTTTTTCTCTTTTCCCTGCGTTCTTTGTTGGAGTTCTTTGGAAGGACGGCGCAGCGATCGCGGATCTCGGATTTTTCTTTGGCTACAACGCCATCGTTTGGACCGCAATCGGATTCCAAGCGGTCGGCGGCATCGTCGTTGCGCTCTGCGTTAATTTTGCAGATAACATCGCTAAGAACTTTGCAACCAGCATATCGATTCTCTTGAGTTTCATGGCCAGTGTTTACTTTTTTGACTTTGTCGTTACCGCCAATTTCGTCATGGGAGCGCTGATTGTACTCGGCGCCACTTTCTTGTACTCAAAGCCAGATCGACGGCCGGCTGTGACTTCCAGCGAAGCAGGCGAGTACCGCCCTGCGCCATTACAGTCTGTCACTGACGATGGACCGCGGTCCCCTCGGGCCGGTGCCGTCGCCAACGAGAAGTTCCAATGAGGCTCTATATTCAACTCTTCTGAGTTATCTTGGCATTGGTATACCGCTTGCATATATGTATACATACTAGAGAGTTATATCTCGGTTTTTTTATAATACTTTAGCAGTAGCGTCACTTAATTGCTCCTGCATGTGTTTTTTTGCACGTTTGAATTGTTTGGTTATAGTTATTGTTTTACATATACTTTGGTGACTGATAACGATTTTGGAGCGCCAATTCGAGTGTATGTACGCAATCAGGTGTACGGTGCATTTTTCTTTTTGTTACGGCGGAAGATGGATATATACTGAAGCATTTAGTAGGTTGTGTAAGTTAACTGAAATATAGTTGTGAAAATGTTTCTGTAAAGTATAGTTTTATTAACTCCATCCTGATGCCATGCGCTTATAAGTATAGTCAAATCGCATCCTAAGCCTAACACCATCTCCATATGCAAAATTTTAAAGTATTCAGCCATTGCAAAAACACATTTATGATTCCGCCGTCAATTCGGCAACCCTCCGTTCATCCTTCTCATAGTCCTCATCCAACGACCGCAACTCCTCTTCCGCAGGTTCCCAAGGTTTATCAAGAATCGATCGCCATTCCATAATTTGTTTCCAGAACAGCAATTCATAATGAAACTCTTTGAGAATTTCAAACGCTTGCACATCAATCTGTCGGATCCCGCGAAAAACGGAAATTGTCCCGGCCACACGAACCAGTGCGGGAAGCCTAAGGCTTTGGCATACATGCTGTGATACGTCAAGAGTGTTTGGAATCATGCACTTAATATCTCGTCCGGATCCATCGTCCACTATCATTATACTCGTTAGCATACATACAAAAATAGCCCGTGTAAAGAAAGATTAAGATACCTTCTATAATCACCCGTTTCGGCTGGCTCTCAAAGAATTGATACACGCCAACGTCGACACATAATCCAACAATCTGAACCTGCTTTATCGGATGGTTCTTCCAAAAATAATCGTTCATAGCAGAGCTTAACTGAGAAAGCTTGTGAATATCGTCTATTGACATTGCAACCCATGAAAGATATGTTGCTGAAAGTCGATAGTATCGGCGACAGTAGAATACAAGATCATTAACTTTGCATACGATTCGGTCCTCTTGAGTAAAATCCTCAATATCAATCATGAAAGTCTTTGCACCAGTTCGGTCATTATGGGCGGGGATCTCAGCATCAAGCTCGAACTTTGTGACACATGGAGCAGAGTCAACCAACGACGGATTTCCGACTTTAACGGCATACTCACTGCCGTTGCGGCCGTCGCCATCCTCCTCATCACTGTCGTCTGGATAAATAAAATCCGCTTCGCAAAGCATAGCAGTAGTTGTAGTAGCATCGTCTGGTTTATTGACAAGAGGAACTAAAGATCCATAAGTTGATTGATCGACTTGTCTGTTGTGGTCTGGAACCATAGTTTTCAGCTGAATTGAACGTGGTTTCGCAGAAACTGGGGCCGCTGGACGAGCACCAGAAACCAGAACCGCTGTGACTCCTTTTCCTATTCGTTTTGAAATCTGATGTACTGGTCGGTCCTCTAGTTCGTCTTTCTTGAAGTGCTTATCATCAAGTCTGGAAGTTCCTATCTTTCCAGCAAATTTTTCGTCTTTGGAACTCGAGGAGATGGTCGTCCTCTTGCTAGTAGTGGGGGGAGATGAAGGAAGTTTCTCATCCAACTCAGAATCTGAAGTAGACGGACACTCAAACAGCTGCTCTGCCTCATTGTTGAAGTTCTCATTGATAAAAGTTTTGGTGACGGGAGGAGATGATGGAATGTTATCGTTCAACTCAGGATCTGAAATAGGCGGACATTCAAACAACTGATTTGCGTCGTAACTAGACCGATTAACGGGCTTTTCATTTTCGCGCTCAGACTCTGATGTTGGCGGATACGCAAAACATATCTCAACAATTTCTGATTTTTGACTGTGTCCTGTCAGCTGCTTTGGCTCGTATGTTTCGGGCTCGGACTCAGATGTTGGTGGATATTCAAACAGTGGTTCCACCTTTTCCAGTTTCTTGTTGTACACTGGCGGCTGTTTTGGATCACATGTTTCGGACTCGGACTCCGATGTTGGTGGATACTCAAACAGTGGTTCCACCTCCAATTTCTGGCTGTGCACCGGCAGCTGTTTTGATTCATATATTTCGGTCTCGGAATCCGATGTTGGTGGATACTCAAACAATAGCTCCACTTTTTCCGGTTTCTGGTTATGTTTTGGTGACTGATTTGTTTCGCGTATTTCGAACGTGAATTTTGATATAGGTGGATACTCAGATTGCGGCTCTAATCTCTGTTTGTTCCTTGGCGGTCTTTGAAGTCCGTCCTCTTCTGCGTCGGACTCAGGCTCTGAGGTCGACGGATATATAAACAGAGGTTCTGAAGCGTCCTGTTTAACTGGCTGCTCTGTTCGCAATGCGTTGCGATCTGTCCTCGCAGTATCAGCTCGAGTAGTCGTCTCATCAATACCCACAGAGCCCGTAATCCCTGAAGCAACACCAGACCCTGAATTGGTGCTCGTCATCCCTGTAGCTGCATCCCGGAAAATAAATCCCCCAAAATTCTCGTTTCCACGAATAGGCTGATATACTGCCGACCTGCGCGACGCCGCTTCCGGTATCCGCACGCGTCCACCCACTGAAGCTGCAGCAAAACTGCTTATATCCCCGCCTCTTGCAATCTCATCATAATACCGCGCAGCCTCCCGATTCCTGCTCTCCTCGTCACTCCCCACAACACTACTCGTCTCGTCCACAACGTCGCTCGTCTCCGGAATATCTAGCTTTGCTCGAAGCTCAGCGTGTCCAAGCAGTTGAGCTTGTCTCTCAATCTCCCGTTCTGCATGCTGCCGGGCTTCAAACGATTTGTGCTGCTTCTGTCGCTGCGATCTGGTGTTGTTATTGTTATGATCCCGTCTATCCACCGTCGAGCTAGACAGGGACTGAGAACGCGTCTGGCTTTGACGAGATTGTTGCTGCGCTAGCCGCGCTTTCTGCTTTCGCTTCTTGGACGAATGCGCCATGTGGTACACATACGTCCATGAGTATAAACCGTTGATGGAATATTGTTGCAGGCCGGCGAGGTTAGAGTGGTGGTTTGGAGGAAAATAAATTGTCACGTGAAAACGCGTCGCGTCAACTTTCGTGGTTAGGGCCTAGGAGACCACATCGCCATGATTTCTTCCTCATAACTCGTCTTTATAAACTGCGTTGATAAGAATTTCTATGGTTATACCACTATTCTATACACTTTAACCTCGTATTATGCCTATTCAATAGTACTTGCCCTTGAGTTCCGGGGCGTTCCGGGGCTTACGGGAATCCAGGGTAACACTCTGTAGCCTTGACGGGCGAAGGCGTAGAATCCATCGCGATCATAGTCAGCAAGCGTAATACCTTCCTTCACACGCGGTACAAGATCTGGTCTGAATGTTTGACGTGAAATGGGTTTGGAGTCTGAGCGCAATCAGTGATTTCGGGGCTCGGCCGAACAGCGGCATTGTAATATGCAGCCGTCGCAGAGAAGATTTCTCCCGAGATATCGGTAACGCTGAGAAGACATGATGCTGTCAGGGTAAGCGCAATGGAGCGAAGTCTGGGAGAAAAGGCAGGAAAGGAAACGGCACTGTGTTTGGTGTGTATGCGGTGAAGAGCAACCATGAAGGATCAACCCTCCGGTCTATAGACTACAATTTGGACCCAGCGCGGAGATGGCTACACGAGATTCGCCCTTTTCCATATTCTGTCTGAGGCATCATAAGAAGGGCTGAGAGCAGTGAAAGGATTAAGGACTCCATTGACCGCGGTCAGACATCGAACAAAGAGCACAAGCTCTCGGTGTGGAGTTCCTCCGAGGTCCGACCGGAATAAAAGTGCGTTCGGCGTCTGGAAGAACTCGGGGCCACTAACTTCATGCATACTTCTCTGTAATCTCTGACGAGAACGTACCAGCAGCTAACCACGGACCGCTTCAAAATATTGCGGAAGCGTCCGAGTGGCGCGAACACGACGTGCGTCTGCAATTGGGCGTTGCCGGTCGTGAATCGTGATACGGAGAGGGCGGTAGAAGACAGTTGTTGGAGAGTTTAGGAGAACTGGCTGTGTAAACTTGTATCGCTGGATGCAATTAAGAGAGGTTGTGACTTGTGATCTAGAGCGATGCAGCCGTCGCAGGGAAAACCCCCCTCGGGATATTTCATATTGTACTCAGAGAAGACATGATGGGTATATACTAAACGCAGCGGAGCGGAGTGAAATTAGCAATGTATCTCGGTGTGTAAATTGTAAGCGCTGAAGCGGTGAAGAGCAACCTTGAAGGATCAAGTTATCAACCCTCTGGTCTATAGATTAGTCTACAAACGGCTACGGGGAATCCGTTTGGTCCTTTCTGCCCTTACACGTCGTAAGGAGGACTGGCAGCAGGGAAAGGGTAATGACGATTGTTCGTCGAACAAAGCACAAGCTTTCGGGCCCGGGGTTCCTCCGGGATCCGACAGGAATAACATTACGCTCGGGGTCTGGAAGAACCCTAGGCCGCGAACTTCATGCAAATGATACGAATTTCAAGCGAGAATCTACCAGATACCCGGTCCAGTGGACTGTCAACTGTTGAATTGACCACAGTGGCCCTACCGTGATACCGTCCTGTGCAAATTACTATGATGACTTGTCAGACCGATAAAATTGCGGCCTGTATTTTCAAAGTTGCAATTAACGCGCTACGGAGATGTAGTTCCGACTAGCGACCAAGCGGAGTTGATTCCTCCGTGAGACCGTGACCAGTACTCAGTAGTCAGCTTGTCGAAGTCTTTATAACACGCTGCGAGATTCGCTGCTCTCAACTTTGCAATGTGAACTGTCACTGCTATACAAGAGACTAAGACTGTTTGTTACGCAGCTCAAAGCTTTCCACCAGACCAACAACAGCAACACATAATGGCTCCCGCGAACCTCGTCTTTGGCGCCGCCGCCCTCGGACTGCCTGAACGCGTGCCCGACGCGGCCGCTTCGAAGCCCTTTCTCGACCTGCTCAAGACGCATGGGATCAAGGAAATCGACACGGCCTTTGTATACCCTGGCCCGCCCGAAACCTGGACCCTCTCGGAGCAGATCCTGGGTGATCTGGACGCGGCCGCAAACTTCCTCGTCGACACCAAGGCCCAGGGATTTTTGCCGGACTGCCACTCCTATGAATCGCTTATGCGCACGGTGCCTGAGCAGGTCGAGCGTCTCGGCGTTGAGTCTATCAATATCTTCTACCTGCACTTCCCCGAGCGCGACGAGGATCTCGCCGAAGTCCACCGCGCGCTAAACGATCTAGCAGGGAAAGTTCAAGTACTTTGGTCTGTCGAACTACTCCCCGGAGCAGGTCCAGTTCTTCATCGACAACGCGGAGAAGCAGGGATGGGTGAAGCCGTCCGTCTACCAAGGCGTCTACAACCTAGTCGCTAGAAATTTGGAATTTGAACTGTTCCCGCTGCTTGAGAAGAACCAAATTGCGTTCTACGGTTACTCGTGAGTGCTTTTTTAAGGAATTATGCTACTCATGTCACTGACGTACACTCCCTAGTCCTCTCGCCGGTGGTCTCTTTTCTAACTTGACAAAAGACAAGCGCGACGCCCCTCAGGAGAAAAACGGCAGATATGACTCGACCGGTGCATTTGGCACCATTTTCTCGTCCATGTTCGCCAACGACATCATGTTCAACGCCGTCGATAAGCTTGAGGAACTCGCAGCCAAACACGGAATCACCAGCAACGATATTGCTCTTCGCTGGGCCCGTTACCATTCTCCCTTGACCAAGCAATTTGGCAAGCTCGAGAACGTGGTTCTTCTCGGTGCCTCCAAGGTAGTGCATTTGGAGCAGAACTTGAAGAGCGCTCAAGCCGGCCCACTTGACGACGAATTGGTGAAGGCTGCTGAGAGTTTGTGGGACGTGGTTCGTGAAGTCGCACCTCCTGGCTACTTTAGTGATTTTGCGGGTACGCTGAGTGAGAAAACAAACATCAGCCTTGAGTAGCCAGGGAGCTTGGAACTGCCTGATCATAAGCTGAGTAGACCAAGCGCAGGGTCTGTGGATAGAATGTAGAGTGCAATATGCTTAAAATAGACTCATAGATACAATTTATACTGACGAACCTCAATGCAGTCAAGGCTTGGTAATACTTGTGCTTTATTATGGAATGTGCAGGGGTGAAACAGGCCAGTAAGTGCCAGTTTGCGAATAGAGCACGGCAGCGGAGGTATATCCAATCGCCAATTCGCCATCTAAATCGTTCTCAGTATTTCATATCATCCGCTCACAGACTCGCCTTCTGACAACAAGAACTACACTGTCTACAGAGTTCACGTATGTTCAATTGTTCTGCACCAAACGCACCTCAACCCAAACGTACTGGTACCTGGCACAAAATGAACTGTAAAGCCCCCTTGCTTAAGTCATAAGTCATAAGTGATAGTTAAGCTAAGATTAAGCTTACGGCGGATTTACGCCGTGACAACGCCTGGAACGGAACCAAAACAGAGTCAAATTATTATAATGCGAACGGCGTGGAGTTAGCGGCCTCGTTTGGCAATTGATGCAGGCAGCTGATCCGCAGGGTCAGATATCGATTCCTAGAGCCGCACGATGAGATGCGATGGACCGAAATTTGTAAATCTCCTCGCGAGACCACACAACTGGTTCCCTTTCCAGCTGTCCTGCGGACCACTATACTATTTCCGGACGGAGGGTTTTTGGCGTCGGATACGGGATATTATTCATATTAATAAAATTTGAGTTGTGGCCTTGTGGGGATTGGGGAATATGAAATAAGGGAAAGGAGCGCCCGGAGAATTGGGGTAGGAGGAATTTGTTTGTCAGTCTATCTCCTGTACACGTGTGGATTACAATTGGGAAACGGAAGATTGATAGTCACATCGGCCGCTATTTTGCTGGCAGGCTCGTAGCGTTTTTAGCCTTTGCCCTTTGTGCTTGTCCAGGTTTTAAAATGGCTTCTTTAACAAGTCTCTGAATTTGGCGTAGGTGCCGAACGGTACATCCGCGTCGCTAGCTTAACACGGATGAAGGACTGGCAGGACTTGTAGAGGTAAGCTAACGAAAGTATTCTAATCTAATCCAGTAACATTGGCCACTGGCCAGGCTGTAAAAGTAACAATCCGGACCCTGTGCATAACTATGACGACTGGTGGGCAGATAAATCGCGGTTTGTTGTTCATTGTGGAGAAGCCGCCGTTGCGGAGATATAGTTCCGACTAGGCGGAGTTACTTTCTCCGGGATCAACATTCAGCACTCTCAGCCTGTCGCGAAGTCTATATATCATGCCGCGAAATCCGCCGCCTTCAACTTTACAATGTGATTGTTGATGCGACTTACTGTTTCATAGCAGAATAAAATCGTTCGTTACTCAGCTCAAAGCTTCCCACGCGACCAACAACAGCAACACATAATGGCTCCCGCGAACCTCGTCTTTGGCGCCTCCAACCTCGGACTGCCTGACCGCGTGCCTGACGCGGCCGCCTCGAAGCCTTTTCTCGACCTGCTCAAGACGCACGGAATCAAGGAGGTTGACACGGCTTTTGTTTACCCTGGCGTGCCCGGCGCCTGGTCCGCCTCGGAGCGGATCCTGGGCGAGCTCGACGCCGGCGCGGACTTCCTCATCGACACCAAGGCCTCGGCGTTTGTACCGGAATGCCACACTTACGACTCGCTCATGCGCACAGTGCCTGAACAGATTGAGCGACTTGGTGTGAAGTCTTTCAAGATCTTCTACCTGCACTTCCCCGAGCGCGACGAGGACCTCGCCGAAGTCCACCGCGCGCTGAATGATCTCTACAAGCAGGGAAAGTTTAAGTACTTTGGTCTGTCGAACTACTCCCCGGACCAGGTCCAGTTCTTCATTGACAACGCGGAGAATCAGGGGTGGGTGAAGCCGTCCGTCTACCAAGGCGTCTACAACATAGTCGCTAGAAACCTGGAATCCTTGCTGTTCCCGCTGCTTGAGAAAAACAAGATTGCATTCTACGGTTACTCGTAAGTGCTCCTTCGAAGTTTTATTTATGTTATTCACGTCACTGACGTATTCTCTCTAGTCCTCTCGCCGGTGGTCTCTTCTCTAATATGACAAAAGACAAGCGCAACGGCCCTCAGGATAAAAACGGTAGATTTGACAAGTCTGGCGTGTTTGGCAATATTTACTCGTCCATGTTCGCCAACGACGCCATGTTCAACGCCGTCGATAAGCTTGAGGAACTCGCAGCCGATCGCGGAATCTCAAGCAACGACATCGCTCTTCGCTGGGCCCGTTACCATTCTCCCTTGACCAAGCAATTCGGCGAGATTGAAAACGCAGTTCTGCTGGGCGCGTCAAGGGTAGTGCATTTGGAGCAGAACCTGAAGAGCGCCCAAGCCGGCCCACTTGACGATGAATTGGTGAAGGCTGCTGAGAGCTTGTGGGACGTCGTTCGTGAGGTCGCGCCTCCTGGCTACTTTGATGATTTTGCTGGGGTGACGAAAGAAAATGCAGACATTCAGCCATGAGTAGCCAGTGAGACTGGAACTGCTTGATAGAAAGCTGAGTATGGAATAAGCTTAGAGTCTGTGAATATAACTGTAGAATGTGCAATGTATTTAGCGAATAACGCTGACTAGAGTCTTTATGGATATATCATTGCTCTATACGCTTGAGTCTTTGACCTCTCTATGATGCTTATATCTAATAGTACACTGTACTTTCCCTTGAGTTCCGGGGCGTACGGGAATCCAAGATAGCTCTCTGTAAGCCCTGACGGCGTAGAATCCATCTTGATCATAGTCAGCAAGCGTGATACCTTCCTCCACACGCGGTACAGGATTTGGGTTTGACGTGAAATGGTTATGGCGTCAGAGCTCAATAAGTGATTTTGGGGTTCGGGTGAGCAGCGGCATTGTAGATATGCAGCCGTCGCGGAAAGGATTTCTCTCGAGATATCGGTGCTGAGAGAAGACATGATGTCAGAGTAAGCGCAGTGGAGCGGAGTCTGGGATGATATGCAGGAATGGAAACAGTGGTATATTTTGAAGCGTAAGCGGTGAAGAGCAACCGAAGGATCAATCCTCCGGTCTATACTACAGTCAAAGCGCGGGGATAGTCACTGGGGGTCCCCCTTTCCATATTCTGCCATGAGGCGTCGTAAGGACGGCTAACGGGCTAAGGGTGCCACTGGCCGCGGTCCGACATCGAGCGGAACTCCGAGAAATTCAGGAATCAGGAATAATAGCACGCTATCTGAAATCTCAGGAGTGAACCCACCAGCGGCCAACCACGGACCGTTCCAAAGCATTGCGGAAGCGCCCGAGTGGCGGCAACACGATGCACGTTTGCAATTTCGCATCGCTAACCGTGATGGGAAGACAACACAAAAATTTAATAAAACTGACTGTAACCGCCTGTAAGTCAAGTTTGTGTTATGGAGCTCACTTAACTGTCAGCTGCGTAAGCTGTATCACTGAATGTAATTAATAAGAGAAATGACAAAAGCTAAGCTGTTCTGCGAACAGTACTGTTATCAGTTAATAACAGTTGTAGTAGCAATGGATTATGGTGACGAAATATTAATCAAATAAATAAACAGTCAGATCTAATCCATAGTATCAACCACCACTCCACCAGCCAGGTTGTAAACAGTAAACACCCGGAAGTCCGGAACCTTTACCTGTGCAATTGACCAATTGTGTATTACCGATTTACCGTATGTTATTGATGATTGATGACCGGAACCTGTGCACAGCCATGATGAGTTGATGACTATATCGCGGTTTGCTTTCTTGCCAAGTTCCGATATTCGCGTTTGCCGGAAAGTTACCACGCTAGCCTAACTGGACTAGGAGTTGCAGGGTGCTGAAGGCACGCCTGCAATGGTTCAGGCTTCAGCCTTAGCCCTAGCCGGCCTTTTGCTTTTCGATTAGTGTGCGCTTGAAACTAAGCAATACCGAAAAAAACAAAAATAAATAAATAAATAAACCTAAGAACCCTATAAAACCCTACAAACCCTACAAACCCCCTACAAAAACCTACAAAACCCTACAACCCTACAAAACCCTAAACCCCTACAAACCTACAAATCCCTACAAATCCCTACAAATCCCTACAAAGCCCTACAAAGCCCTACAAACCCTACAAAACCCTACTGTCGCAATGCCAACGCGCGCATCGAGATTC
>JAJLTV010000130.1:0-34007 GCA_030568405.1 Myxozyma monticola | reverse complement strand
AGGAGTGCGGCAACCATTTGTATGCGGCGCCCATTTATAAACCACGTTATAATTTGGTTGCACATAACTATATCTTACAGACTCTGAAATTATAGAGGTACTTGCTTGTGTAAACGTAGCAGCAGCACCCAACAGATTAAAAAAAGCACCGCAAGAAAACTACCAATCAACATCGGAAAAAAAATACAACAGTAAAGCACATTATATACGCCGCCCCACATTACACCGTGAAATTAGCTCGCACTCCTTATATGTTTCCCAGTTAAAAACTGGGTTCTTGATACTAAGCGAATGCTCCTCGTTCCTCGTTTGACGTAAAAATCGTACAAGACGACACTGATCTGTGCCTTTCGCAAAAGAAAAAATCAACTTTTTGCTCCATATCATGCATGCAATATGATCGTCCAAATGGCTTCGCCTACATCTTGTCGCCATGCCGGCCATATTGTTGTTCCCAAAGTAGCAGTTTGCGAGTCAGCCCGTCCATCATTTCCAGGCTGATTTTCTGAACGCCCAGACCGTCGTCGGATTCTGTCACCACGGCTGTCGTGATCAGCGTCTCCACAGCCGACGCACCGGTAACTTTCGACAACGAAGAGGCCGCCGTCACTGTCGTCGTCGCCGTCACCGCCGCTGCAACGTCGTCCCGTGACATGTCGGACGTCGAAGACGAACCAGCTTGTGAATCAAACTTACCCGACAGCATCTCTGACATCCTCTTCCGTTCGTCCTGCTCAACGGCCATATCCAGCTGCACGCGTCCAATAAACTCCAAAATCGCAGCCACGCGTTTCCGCATCTCGGCAATACTAGTCTTGCCCTGCGGAATCCGCGGTTTCGACGGCCTCTCTGAGCCAGTCGTGTCGGCGCCATTGCTCGTGTTGCCATGCAATCCAACCGACCGAGCGCGCGAATCTGCCGCACTCCCGGTCGCGTTTGAGCCATCCGTGTCGTATTCGTGGTTGAGACTGCTGGCGACTTGGGTCTTTCTGGATCGGCGATTGCGTGGAGCTTGCGAAGAAGAACGCGCAGGTGATGCTTTTCCTTCCTTTGCACTGCTAGGTTCCAAATGCGACTCGTCGTCTTTTTCCTTCGCTGGAGCTTTACCCTTGTCTTTCTTTAGCACAGTCTTCTGCTCGGACGAGGACGGCGACGGCACACGAAGAGCCTCGCGTGTACCCTCCGAGGACGGCTGCGGATCACTGGCCGCCCTGGGCTCCGTCGTGACCGCGCCTTCTTCCTCGTCTTCATCTTTCACGTCCTCTTCCAGCGCTTCTTGCTTGCGCGACGACGCAGTTGCCGACTTCGACCCTCTTCCATTCCGCGCGCGTCGGCCGTTGCTGCTGTCATCTGCCTGTTCAAAAGGTGACTGCGTAGCGCGCGCACGCTTGCGCTCTTTACGGGCACCAGCCCGCTTCCCGCTGCCAGAGTCGTCTGACGCCGAGTCGTGTTCGCGAACGCGGTCGTCCGGGCCGTCATTGCCGTCGTTCTCATCATTATCTTCGATCTCGTCGTCATTCGGGTCCGCAAGATCGGGAGTCACCGACTCCTTCCGAGACTTCGACTCGTCGCCGGACTCGTCGTCCTGGTGGGCAGAAAAGCCATTGTTAGTGCGGCGGCGGCGGCGGTGATGGAGCTCATCGTCATCGAGCTCGTCGTCCAGTTCCTCGAGTTTGTGTCGGCTGCGCACGCCGTCCTCGTCGCCAAACACGGCGTGCGCGGAGCGCTTCTTGCCGCGTAACCGGCTGCCGGGCTTCGCGCCGTCGCCGTCGTTCGCACCGGCGGTCTCGTGTGTAGACGCCTCGAGCACGCGGCGCAGAACCTCTTCGTAGTCGCGCGAGTTGAGCGTCGACCGGCGCTTCTGGGCGGCCTCGCTTGCAGCGCTGCGCCGGGAGGAGACGGAGGACGTCGACGAGGCCGACGACGCGCTGTCCTTGGCGGAAGGGTCGGCGCGGGCCGAGGCGCGCGAAGAGCGCTCCTTTGGCGCCCGCGCCAGGTTGGCCTCGAGAAGCGGGATGTATTTGGAGGTGCGTCTAAAAGAGTGTCAGTTAGCTGGAGCGGTGGGGTGTACGGGCGGTGGCGGGTCAAGGTCGAACCAGGAGGTCAAACCAGGAGGCCCGCCGGCTGCCGCCATTTCTTCACTCACCCAGACGGACGAACGACTATCAGATGTAGTTCGGGACGGCACTTCTCGCACGCGTAGTCGTCGGGCAGAATGTCGTCGGGCCCGACGCCGATGCAGTAGCCGTGCTGCCAGACCTGGCACTGGTCGCACTGGATGAAAAGGCCCGAGTCGATCTCGGGGTCGTCGGTCTGCAGCTCGTCGTGGCCGCAGACGCAGCGCGTGATCTCCGCGGACGCGTCCATGGCTGCGCAGCGGGCGGAGCAAGAAGCAGAGGGAGGAAATAGGGAGAGGCAAGGAGGCTAGGAGGAGGTCGAGGAGAGGAGGTCAAGAGGGAGTGACAAGACGCGTGAGGCCGCGCCGGCTCGACAATTAAGCGCCGCCGTCGGAGCGGGGACGGCGCCGCGGAAACTTACCCGGCGCTCCGGCAAACTTGGCCAAACCCTATAAACCCCGTAAACCCTAGGATCAACCCTGTAACCCTATGGCTTACCCGGCCTGTAGCTTACCCGGCCCGGTCGCCTTCCGCCGCCGGCCGTCTCCAATCTTCAAGTCTTGCGTCTTCTCGAGCCCACCACCACCGCCTTTTCCCCCTCCAGCAGCCGCCCCAGCCCCCTCCGCAGCCATGTCCCGGCCGATTCTGCCGCTGCCACGGCGCGGCCGGCACACGCTGCTTGGCGACACTTCGCTGCCGCGTCCGCCGCCTAAGCTGTTCCGTCTGCCCGTCTCGCCGCCGTCGCTGTCCGACGACGACGACGGCCGCGACGACGGCGACCTCGACGAGCTCGAAGGTCTGGACGACCACGATCGCGACCATGATCACGACCACGATCACGACCACGATGACCTGTGCGACTTTGGCGAGATCAACGAGGCCCTCTACTGCGAGCTCATGCGCGGCCCTGACGGCGACCGCTGCACCGTGTGCGAGGGTTCGTTGCCGGTGAGCCAGCTCCACCAGGACCACCAGGACCACCAGGAGCACCAGGAGCAACAGCTGAGCGACGAGCATCAGCACCAACACTCCGCAGACGACGACAGCGAAGAGGCCAGTCTCTGCTCCAGCAGCGCGTCCGACTCCGCCGTCGCGGTCTCGTCCTCGTCTAGCGCCGACCAGCACTGCGTCCACCAGCATCATCATCACCACCACCATCACCACATTCACCACCACGATCTCCACCACATCCAACACCACTTCCACCACCTTGACAACATGCACATGCTTCACCACAATGCCGGCTCCGATGCGGCCGCTTCGAATAAGAAGAAGCGAAAGACCCCAAGCTCTCTGCGGCCGCTGTCCGCCTCGCCGTCTGCTTCAGGGTCCGTCGGCACGCTCTGCCTCTCATCGCCTCTTTATTTCTATGTTCACCGTCGCCAGTCGCGCTTCCGCGCGCGTCGCCAGCTTGACCACATCCAGCGCCACTACGCGCACTCGCATTTCCATCCTTACTCTGGCCTCAACGCGTACTATCCATCCGATCAGCCCAGCAAAGCTGACAAAGACGACTCTCAGCGTGCGACTTCGCCCACTCTGCCGAAGGGCCCCTTCACTTTTTCTTTTGCGTCGCCAGTGTCTGCTTCTATCAGCTATCGTCGGAGTCTGTTGGCGGCATCGCCAGGTACAAAGCAGCCCCGGTCTTCGAGCGATGCACCAGCCGCTCTACCTGTCGCCAACGCTCAGCCAGCGCAGTCTGCTCTAGTCCCAGAAGATCCCACGCTTGCCATTCGCAAAGAGGCTGCCGAAATCATTGCGGCCGCTACTGGTGCCGAACTGCGCTCAGCAGCTGACCCATCGCCCGCGACGGAAGCACTCAAGAAGCAAACCGGTCGTCGCACACATGGACCAATGTCTACTCCCAGACAGCGCCGCCGTCCGAGACTGAAGCCTGGCGATCCGATTTGGATCTGCCAGTTCTGTGAATTTGAAGACATCTTTGGTGCTCCGCCGGTATATCTCACTAAGCTGTACGATCTCAACGAGCGGCGCGAGCGCAAGATGAAGGCTGAACGGAAGAGACTTCTTGAGAAAGCCAAGATGAAGGGCAAGAAGGGTCGTGTTGCTACGCCAGCTCCGGCTGCGCCTGCTGCGGCTCCTGCTACAGATGGTGCTGTTGGTGTTACGGCTGCCTCGGTGGCGCCTGTTGCCGCTGCTGCACCTGTACCACCAGATTCAGGGACAGACACGCAGAATCCCGACACAGGCCAGCAACCGCCACCTCCGGACCCGGTCACCGATGTACACGCAACCGATGACCTATCTGGAGCTGCACCGCTCGCAAAGAGAAATCCTAATGCCGCTACCGTTGATGCTGTTCCCGGCCCTGTGAAGTCAAAGAAGACACTTTCACAGCGACTCAAGCGCCAGCAGAAGGCAGCCTCGATTGTGAATGTGGTTTAGTCGATTTAGTTTTCATTTTGTTTCTTTTTCGCGTTGTTTTGCGTTCACGTTATTGTGTTTTTGTGTTTTGTGCTTTGCGTTCTTGAAGTTTTCGTGCTATGTCGCGCTTGTTTTCCAGCTGCTGATTCATATACTGCTTTCTGTTTTGATTGTCGTTGCATTGCCCGTATTTCCTTGCCGCAAAGGCATATATGCCTGTCGGAGTTTGCATTGTTATTTGGCTGCATGACGCCCTTCGGCACCGTGTGATTTGCATCCTTTGTTTTTGATTGTGCAATCAAGCATTGGGTTGGGACCATCTGTTTTTGTTTTTGTGTTTGTCTGTTTTTGTTTTCGTTTTGTTTTTGTGTGATGCTTTCTGCTCAGACTCATGACACTACTGTAGTGTCTTCTCTTTCTATGAACTTCCGTCTGCTGTACATATTAATCGCAAGTTAACTAAGTTATGACTCGTAGATAGCGGGATACATTGCAATGCACGTTGGACGGACGACATTCTCTCCTAAAACTTCATACTTGAAGCTTGAGCAGCACGCATTGTACGTTTGTAATGATCGCCGTACTCCCACATTTAAAAAAACTTCGATGATTTCAATTCGTATATACTAACATGTTTCTGTACAATTTGGATAAGGCTATGGATTGGAGAGTGAGAGAAGACCTGTCCTTCATACGCAGCACACATCACGCGCCACTCGCTTGGCAGTCACCTCATAAATGCTCAGCAAGGCATTCTACAACGCACCCGGAGCAATAATCTAAACTCAAGTCAGTAACCATCTTCCAACTACCGGAAATTGTTTGACTCAAAAACGCACCTGGCCAGCCTCCTGCGCCTGTGCGCCCAAATCACCTCGTCCGCCGGCAGCATTACCCGTCGCCACAATAGCAAGCGGAGCACCAAGAAACAGCACGCTAGTAGTAACAACCCACGCAGCCTTTAATGACCAATCGACAGCGCCGACCGTAGACGAAGCCAGTCCGCTGAAGTACGGACGGTACTGAGGCGGCACGATCTCCTTCAGCGCAATAACCCGCTCGATCAGCGTCTCTTGCAAAATATCATCTTCATCGTCCAGGTCTGAATCGTCGCTCGCAACTGAGGCGGTGTCGGAAACGTCAGAGTAGTCCTCGTCGCGCTCTTCGTACGGAACGCCGGTCTTCTCGTCAGTCACGCTGACCGGTGTGATTTGAACCATTGCAACTGATTTGTATAAGCTTGTGGGTAAAGTCAAGTACCGTAAATAGTAAGGTCAGCAGTTTCAGACACTACTTGTTCTTGACTATATCGTTACTGCTTCGGAATATGATCGATCGATGTCCAATTGTCGCGTGCATGCAGAGTACATTTAAAATTCTGTGCTGGGTTAGGGTAATTGGATAATTGTGATGCGCATTTGCAGCTTGCGAGAGCTGAGCCATATCATGAATGCTCTCGTGTTTGTTGATAATAGTTACTTATAATTGCCTTTTAGATAGTCTATACGATCTATAGTACATTCAAAAAAACCAGCCAACCAAAACCGGGAAAGGGGCGCGAACCAGGTCTTACTCCGGCCACTGGCTCTCTGCAAAAGTTATCAGCCGTTTCACGGCAGTCAACCACTTTCTGGTCTTGTCATCACTCATGACATGTGCAACCTGTACCGACCGCTTCCCTAACGTGCCCGCTTTCCCGTCATTATCGTGACCAGTGATACGTTCGGCCGCGCTACGCGCGTGGATACCGACTGCTGTTACTCCCAGCGGCCAGGCTGCATTGCCGATACTGAGCTTCACGTATGAGTCGTTAGCATCGCGATATTTCTGCTGCCGCAAAAACATAAACAAGCTAGCCAGCTGAGGAAAAATTTCCGCATGTAGACTCTTTTGGCGAAGTTGGTGAAGTAGAGGCTGCAGATAGCCCTTAGTCTGCTCCAACGTGGCAAACGCTTGTTCTGGGGTGTCTGTGAACATTAATTAGTATAGATCATGCAGGAAATATGCAACAAAAACACTTACCTTCATGAGTAACTAATACGGCCTCCCATTCCTTCACCAGAAATCGGATATATTTCTCAAGTTGTAAGAAGACCTTGTCCTGATCTGACTTGATGTCGCTTTGTACAATGTCCATATCAACGTCTGCTAGAATATCCTCGGATCGGCTTTTTCGAGCCTCTTCAGCCTCTTCAGCCTTAAGTAGGCGCTTCAGACGCGCGCTCTCCTCTTCTCCAAAATACCGGGTAGGTAGATCAAGCTTTCGTAATCGTTCGGTTACCTCCTCCTCACCGACTTCAAGATCCGCAGATTCGGCCTTGTCCTCAGATTCATTCTTCAGCAATGGTATCTTTGAGGCCTTGGCTGCGCTTTTTCTCGCCCTCTTTTCCTCGAGCTCTCGCTGTTCCTCTTCCTCTCGTGCGCGTTTCTTGGACTGGTATTTTTCCTCCGCTTCTAATCGCTTTTTCTCTCGCCGCGCTTCTTCCTCTTCGCGCTCTCGCCTCCGCTGCTCATGCTCTCTGCGCTTGGCTTCCTCCCTCTCTGCCTGATCTTCCGCGTACTTCCTGCTTCGCGCCGCCTCGACATCTGCCCGCCGTAGATACTTGGGTTCTTCGGGCTGCTTTGTTGGTTCGGCGGAGGGGCTCTTGCTTGACACCGCACCCGCAGCCGCTTTCTTCTTCGCGATCTCTTTTGCCAATAATGCTGAAAGGTCCATTGCTGTCTGTACTGACGGGATCAGCTTGTGAATGCGTGTATACTTGAAGCTGTTGCTGGATCTCGTATATCGCAATCGGTGTTGGGAGTTCAGGCGTAGTCAGTTAGAGTTTGCTAGCTTAAAGTGTAATTGTGCCTTACCCTATGCCCTGGTAGCTAGGGCTCAGCCAGCCCTCCAACCCTATTTGAAAGTCTAAAAAGCAGTCACAGCTTGCTGCGGCGCGCGCGGACGCTGCATCGAGCGCCGCTGGGTGTAGTTGAGTCCATCTTCGTGATCCTCCGAGTTGGACCATCGGAAGTCGCAAGTTCGGTCAACTCAACGTAAGTGCTTATTGCCACAGGACTTCGCAGTTTCTGGACGATTTCCTTTCAATCGGACGCATTCTAATCAACCGCAGATGCCACCAAAAGCCCCCACCAAGTCCAAGGCGCAGACCGCCGCGGCCGCCAGCGCCGGCGGCAAGAAGACCAAGAAGAAATGGTCCAAGGGAAAGGTTAAGGACAAGGCCCAGCACGCCGTCACTCTTGACCAGCCTACCTACGACAAGCTCGTCAAGGACGTTGCCACCTACAAGCTCGTCACCGTTTCGGTTCTCGTCGATCGCATGAAAGTCGGTGGTTCGATTGCCCGGGCTGCTCTCAAGGAGCTCGAGAAGCGCGGAGTCATCAAGGAGGTTGTCGGACACAGCAAGCAGCTGACCTACAGTATGTTATTTTAGTATTTATCATGTGTAGTTCGAGTTGACTAACGAACGTGCAGCTCGGACGGTTTCTGTTGCGGACGAGTAAACTGGGTTACCTTCATACAACAAAATAATGGCGAATTGGAGTGCAGAAAGGGGACCAAAAGTTCTTGATTGAGTGCGATTCGAGGCAAACAGTTGCATTGTTTCACATTCATGCACTATATTTCTTCCTCTTGTATAAATATATTCCTGCACACTTCCTATCTTGTCTATACCATATTTATGATCTATCAATTTACGGAGTGTCTTGTCTTCTACCAATGAGCTTGAGAAAACTGATTAGAGGAACTCTTTCTGTTAGGGAATCGCTATAAACGTGGCGAGATCGATGATACGTCTCATGCCTAGAGGCTGCTTCACTCGTCCATATCGATCACGAGCAGGAGCTGCTGGTGCATTCCCTGTACAAACGAGTAAATATTGCTGATTATTTCGACCTCTGAGACCAACTTTTTAGAACTGTTTATGTTCACATTCGTAGTCTGATTACAAAACTCGATAATCTTAAGACTGCTCGTGCTGATTGACTGGGTTTAAGTCTGGTAAATTGTTGACGCGTATTTTTTGACGCGTATGAAATACGCGTATTAAATTATTATAGACCTCTAATTTGCACCTCATGTATGTACGCCTTTATACATATCGACCCAGAATCAATTGAGGCTTCTTCATAGTGGATCACGTATATGTATTGCGTGCTTCATATATTTACATAACGTTCTTTTTGTTTAATGCCCTGCTGCGAGGCTCATTACACCACTAGTTATATAATAAATCGGACGCGTACATTCGAATCACAGGACGGAGCAGGGCTTGGACCGCAATGGACATTTACATTCGAGGGCCACCAAATGCTGATTTTGTACTTGGCTACCCTGGAATAGATGCTAGTTGGGTACGCATTGTTTTATGAGATCTGGGCCGTCTGGATGTATTGCTGATATTTCTTGCCAGCCTCGAATATGTGGAGTTGTTGAGGTCCGCTCTACGAACGGACAGCCGTTCATGCTACAGTCCCTCGAACTTCAGCTATACAAAACAGAGATATTCAATTACCAGCCTCGAGCGCTGATAGGAAGGACCCATAACCGGGAAGACTCAGTCGCGGTTGGTCAGACAGTAGTCCTACACAACTCGTCAGCTCAACCACGGCAAGCCTGTATTGCGGCAGACTTCCCTTTTATTTACAATTTACCGTTTACACAAAATGTCGACTCTGCTGAATTGCCTGGCAGCCTTCAGATACAGAAGATAGCAAATGTTCTTTATCGATTGTACGCGACCGCTGCGATAGTTGAACGGGGCACCAGCCAGCAATATAGAGCATTTTGCCCGATCACAATTATACGGTACGACACCATGTCATCCTTCGAGGCATTTCAGCAGAAAGAAATTGTCAGTGTTGAGTCAGAGGACAGGCTTGTTCAAGCGTCTTTAATTCTCTCTCGATCCTCTTTTGGACCGGGTGATATTGTTGACATGGAAATCGCAATTGTGCCGAATCCGGACCTCAGATCGGATAACGTGAAGCTAAAGCATTTTACAATTGAGCTGGAAGAAGTCATGACTTTCAATACTACGGACGGCGCTTTACAGAAAGTCAAATTGCTCTATTCGAGGGAACTTGGACGTAATGCTGTGCAAATCACACGCGAAGGCCAATTTGCTCGCCATCGATTTGGTCTTCCTGTCTACGACCGGGAACGAAAAATTGGGCGAGAGCGAGTGATGGCTAAGGAAGAAGGCGGGTTTCCGAATATATTACAGCCGTCATTTACAACTATGTGCAAGCTGTTTTCGATTCAATTTTATCTCTCCGTTATGTTCAAATTTTCCAATTGTGACGATGTGGCTATCAGGCGCGTGTTAACGGTATCGCCATTTGACGAAGACATATGCCAATCGATCGTGTCGCCGCTGCATAGTGCTTTGAGGACAGCAGAATACGCTACTCGTACTCAACCCACCCCCTCGTTCATTCTGCCGAATGATAAAACCGCATTGATGAAGCTCGGAGTATTGAGCTCGACAGACCAGCGACAACAAATTCATATAGAGTGATGACGGCCAGTGTATCGCGTGATGCTTTTTTATGAATTGTTTGGTATTCATAGTGGTTGGTAAGCGGAGTTTAGGAAGGATGAGTAGCCTCTCTTTTGTATGGCTGCGATATATAGATGATTATAGTCGCTGGTATTGGTTATTTTGCATGAATTGTTGTAATGGAACCAAGCGATTGCGTACTGTGCGATCAATCTCAGCTCATGCGCGCTGTCAGGCTATCTAAACGTCTTATATTTTTGTCTGTAAGAGATCTCAGTCCGGCTAACAAGGAGTGGAACGAGCTTGTAGAGATTAAAAGAGCACTGGCGCGTGTGTCACTGTTTGATAACTCTACAAGAATGGAGGTTTAAATCAGAAGTCTCAGATCTCCTAGCTTCTTCCAATGTATTGCAACCACTAACGGGCAATGAGCCTCAGAGAATATATTGATGAAGCAGGGACTTTATGACAAGCAATTTAGATAAGAACGCAGATAAATAAGACATAGAATACAACACAGTGTTTGGAGATTTGAGCATACCGGTTCTTAGAAGTGGATGCGCTTGTGAATCCGAATGACAAGCACGACATTTCTCAGGATTGGGCTAGTGATTAAAAAGTCGAATAGGGTAAAGCCTGTAAGATATGAGGAGATTTAAACTGTAAGTTGTAGTCATGTAAATGATGTAATGAAATAGAGAAGGGAGATTGAATCACTTGACACTTCGTGGCTTCCAGACGGAGCAACAGCCGCCAACATCCGAAAGAAGCAGCCCCCGACTGATATACAATTGGCTTTGATCATCGCGCGAGCACGAGAACACAGCGATAGTACAATATCTTTAGGCGATGACATTGTGTTAACCGGTGTCGTGCGCGGCTTGATTTGGCCTTTGCATGGCGCAAACGGGCTACAGCAAACAAAGAAGCGTGTCTTTCAAAGCCCTCCTGCATTCCCTCTATCGTCAACCCTCCATATCCACAGCAAAGCATGATGCTTCGCACGCTACGCTCTGGATCGCCCTTCTGGGTCGCCCTCGCGACCACCAACCGCGCGTGGTATGCCCAATGACCTGCGAAATCGCTGCAACGCAGAGTGCGTAATCTCTGCGTTGCGGCGAATGCGGAGCTCACCGGATCCTTCTTATACCTACCAACTCGGCTTCAAATAGCGCCAACAAGCGCAAGAGACGATGCCACGCACGGGTTAGAATAGCCCCCGGAGACGTGGAAGAACATCTATATTCTAACCCGTGCGTGACCTTCTCAAGTCGAGTTGGCAGTCTGCGTGATCCAACGCGCGGCTGGTGGCCGCGAGGGCAACTCAGAGCGGAAGGTGCTAAGCGCCATACTTCTCTGTAAGATATTGAAGCTTGAATAGAAAGGGAATGCAGGAGAGGCTTGAGAGACTCTGTTAAAGGTTGACTAGAGGGAATGCTTGAGAGACACGTTTCTTTGTTTGCCGTTACTTTGCGCCATGCACGTGCCAAATTAAGCCGCGCTCGGCGCCGGTCAACACGTCATCGCCCAATTCAAAATTGCGCGCTCGCCATCACAGCTGGCGCGTCTTGGCCGTTACAAATGTTGTAGATGTACTCCGCAAAACACAACCACTTCTTCGACTGATTAATTACTTAGCCAATTGCCATGCCTCAAATGAATAACTAGTCATTAAATTAATACATGACATGAGTACACAACGCCGACAACTGCTGAAGCTAGCCGAAATCTCTACTTTATCGCAGCTGTATCAACAGCAAGCTTATCTGCAGAGAGTCAACACAAGATCGTCTCAGTATCAACCTTCTCAGGAACTTAACGACAAAGTAGCATTTCAGATAGCTGATATCACTCGCATTTCCGAGATTGACGCCATTGTCAATGCTGC
Source organism: Myxozyma monticola (assembly GCA_030568405.1). Classification (NCBI taxonomy): domain Eukaryota; kingdom Fungi; phylum Ascomycota; class Lipomycetes; order Lipomycetales; family Lipomycetaceae; genus Myxozyma; species Myxozyma monticola. The sequence goes on along the minus strand of JAJLTV010000130.1, from coordinate 22,113 downwards.
CAACAATGCGCTAGGAGGCGGATCGGGCGTCAATGGTGCTATTCATGCTGCGGCAGGACCTCAACTTGACCGAGAGTGCAGAAAGCTCCGCGGTTGCGATACGGGCGATGCTAAAATTACGTCGGGCTGCAATTTGCCGGCGAAGTACATCATACATACTGTTGGACCAGTTTTCTTTGAGCACGATCAAGATACCGCAGAGCGACTCCTCTCGAGCTGCTACCGAAGGTCGCTTGAAGTTGCCGTTGAGAATAATGCGAAATCGATTGCATTTTCTTCTATAAGCACTGGAGTACGTTTCCGCGTAGCTCAAATTCCTTGAAACCGACAGACTAAAAGCGCTTGCAGATATTTGGCTATCCGATAATGGCGGCATCTTCGGTAGCAATTCGGACAGTACGGCAGTTCTTGGAGAGCAACGAAGGATCGTCAATTGACAAAGTTTTGTTTGCTCTCTTCAGTGCAAGCGATGAAGAGGTGTGTACTAACGATTCCGAACCCTTTATATATAATGGGCACCTTCTCAGCTCTTTTAATCCATACAAGTTTAACAGTTCTAAATTAAACAGGTTTATCGCAGTGTAATCTCGGTTTACTTCCCGCCAGCACACGCATGATCTCAGAGCTCATTTGGTTCTTCAGTATACTCGGCGATATACATAGTTCCGCTCCTGATAATTTGTGGATTTCCACTGTATTTAGATGACCAATCTGAACTAAACCCGCCAACCTCAGTAGTGGAGCAGATGCGCTTTTAAAATTTTCCAATTTTGGCTAGCTGCATGACGAGCCTTACTACATACTAGGTAGTAGGTAGGAGTCTGCTTATGCGTGCAGCGTGGCGGCCGAAGTAGATTGAAGCTTTCACGTCGAAATTTCTGTAATCCTGGGCTGAATGCGCCAGACTAGGATATCAAGGGGTATTCCGGGACCCGGGGACCGGGACGAATGCCTGCGAGCGGGACAGGTTTATAGATAGCGATCGCTGAGAATTGAGAGGCTCGAAATAAATTCTGTAGTTGCAGACTTGCGGTGATGAGGGTAAGTTACCGTATAAGTTAGCCGATGTATGAATTATCATTTTACAGAACTGCGCGTGTTTGTTTACTTTTTTGAAGTTTAAACCTTAGCTCACGTCCCAAGCCGCGCGAGCAGCATTCTTCAAAATATATTTCCTACGTTCTACACTTAGTACGTCGGAATGCATCAGGATCAAAACCTGTGCTCTATTGCACGCTACTACTATTTACTAGACTAGTGTTATTGATAATATTTACGAAGTATTGTGAAGCGGAGCACGATTGGCACGCGACGCCAATGATGCCCACCGACGAGAACGCGTCGCGTCACAGCATATCGACCGCATCATGGCCACAAATCGATTCTCGGCGCGGTCCATTCGCAAATTCTGCGGTTATCGACTCTAGTACACCTGTGAAACGCGACAGTCTTACAAATATGGGCCCGTTTTCAGATATTACAAATGTCCAGCGGCGGCGGGACTCTGGATATGCCAACAGGTCGCCGCGGAAGCGATCGGTCACCGACGGTCTGTCTATGGTACGATCGCCTGAAAATGCCAGTCAGTTACAACATACTGTGGAGGAGACGATTACGTGGAGTATGTCACCGCGACCTCAGTTATCGTCAGAAGCCGATCAGACATTTGACGCGTCGTCGCCTTCGATGATACATGATTCAGTAACAGCTGTTCATCCAGCAAGTCCGACGCCCTCAGATCCTGCTACAGAGCTATTAAAGCGATATCACGCGTTTTCTACTGCAGATCCCGGCCTAAAGAAGTCAGCCACTAAGCTACCTGAGCCAAATGCTCGAAGATCATCGAGCTGCGATCCAGAGTGGCCAGTCACAAAGCGGAGAAGAAAACACGGAGCGCATCATCGTTTAGATTCAAATATAGCAGTCACACAGGACAGCGTGAGAACTCTTGATATGAACACTATCGTTTTTACGACCCCTCAGCTTGAATCCCCTATCATAGATAGTTTAGCTGGAGGCAACGCGGCCATTGTCGGTGAAGCAGCAGGACCAGACGGATCTGCGATTAAGAATGAATGTACTCAGCTAGAAGGTCCTGCAGTTCCAAGTGCCACCAGTCATGGTAGCTTTGATGGGAACCTAGCAGATATCGGTAAAGAGCAAAATTCAGAAGTCGTGACCGGATCTAATTCCCATTTGGCACCAAGCTCTTTACCAAGTGTTTTAAAGACCGATGAATCAGATGAGTTTGGTTTTGACAGCGACGACGATATCGACCTAGCATGTTTAGAGAAGATAGAACAAGAATTATTGCATAAAGCTCAGCAAGATGAAAACACCAATGCTTCATCCAAACTGATCCCAGTTCACCAAGAACCGTCGAATATATCTAGTGACATAGGTGCAATAGTGAAGCCCGACGCTCAATCGACGGGCAAGGGACTGGAATCGGTGGATGATTTCGACCTGGGCGATGATGACGAATTTTATGAGTCCGCAGAGCTGGACAGGGTTTTGCATGCGATTGAGAACAAGCAGAAAGTCCCTATAGGGCTCTCTTTGAGCGGAACTCAGACTCAAGAGGTACGACATGTCGAGGGCAATCTGAATTGATTCACCACTAACGCTTAGTGAAGGCTCCGAGTACTTCGTCTCCAAACCTGGCTAAATCGGCCTCATACAGCAGATTTACGATTGCGGCGGTGCTCACAGAAGCGCTACCTGGCCTTCAGATGATTACAGAAAAAAGACTGCGGGTGCTGCAGAACGGCAAACCAACGGAATTTGAAATCGTCCTGCGCGACGAGTGGTGCGAGTGCGCGACTGATGTTGGCGACCTCATTCATGTTATTGGAGAGTTTGATAAGTCTGGGCAGTGCATTATCGATCGTAAACAGAACATTCTGATTACATCTCCCGACTATTTAGTGTCAAGCACGGTCATATCTCAGTCGTTCGAGTGTAATCGCCGCGCGGTCCTACAGCAACGTGTCCGGAGTCCTATGGAGGCGAATAAACCGACCACTTACGGCACAATATTGCATGAACTGTTTCAGACTTGCATGGGAGCATCTGATTTCTCAACTGAGTTTATGGACAGAACCCTGGATGAGATTATTCCGCGGCACATTGAAAAGCTGTTTTTTATATCTGAGCCGTTACAGAGAGCAAAGGAGCACGTCCGAGAGCGTTATTCACTGATACAATCCTGGGCTACCCAACACATCTCGTTTTTGAAAGAGGTGAGTCATTTTTGTCAGAGCGTCCATGCGATGCACAACAAAGCTAACGGAAACAGTACAAACGGCCAAAATCATCTTTTGACAATGTGCCAATTGTCGAGGTCTTGGATAGCGAGGAGCACATATGGTCGCCAATGTACGGTCTGAAGGGAAACATCGACATGACGCTCACGGTTCAGCTCGGCAATGGGAAACCTTCCATGGTTCCGTTTGAAATCAAAACAGGAAAGAAGAACCAGATCATTTATCATCGTGCGCAGACTATTCTGTATACCCTGATGCTTGCTGACCGATACGACATGGAAGTCCTACAGGGAATCCTGTACTATCTTGACTATTCTGAGAGTATATCAGTTCCTGCAACTCGACTTGAAATATGCGCTCTTCTCGTTGGCCGCAATTTGGTGGCACATTGCATGAAGAATCCTCAGTTATCAGTACCTCTTGCACGAAGTACCAGAGGCTGCAATTCGTGTTTCTCAAACAAGCCTTGCTTTGTGTACTATAAAGCAATTGAAGGCGGCGAAGACGAGCCAAGCTTGAATAACACGAATTTTGCAACTACGACAGCACACATGGGAGAGAGCGAGAGCAAGTTTCTAAAGCACTGGGATAATCTTCTTACACTAGAAGAGACGAATGGGTCGCGCTACCGGCAGGAAATCTGGCTTATGTCTGACGTGGAACGACAGGCTATTGGCCGTTGTTTTGCGACGCTGAAGGTCGAGTCAGTAACGACGTCTGATACCAATGAGCGAATTAATCGCTTCCTATACACGTTCGTACGTGACCTGGATGCAGAAGAGAAGAGCGACTCTTACCTGCAGACACAGATCAACGTAGGCGATCCAATCATCGTTTCAGACAGAGAAGGGCACTTTAATTTGGCGGCTGGTTATCTCAAGCGAGTTGCACAAGACATGGTTGTGGTGGCAGTAGACCGCGAGTTCGATTCAGGTAGAGGGTTGTCCCTTACGCAGTCGACCGGTAAGACGTCATTCCGAGTGGACAAGGACGAGTTCAGTAATGGAATGGCTATGATCCGAAATAATCTGGTTCAGCTTCTAGCTCACGATGGCGATGAGCGGAAGCGGAAGCTGATTGTGAATTTGGAGCCGCCAACGTTCAGCACAGAACCATTGGACAAGACACTAGACCCGCTTTTTGAAAGATTAAATGCGGACCAGAAGAGCGCGGTGACTAAAGTCCTGACAGGTGAGCTTGCATCATACTTGGCGACATGGGTAGTTTACTGATTAGATTTCCAGCCAAGGACTACGCGCTAGTGATGGGAATGCCTGGAACAGGCAAAACAACCACAGTTTGTCAAGTGATTGAGGCGCTGTTAATGCAGAACAAGACGATTCTGCTCACGTCATACACGCATACCGCAGTGGACAACATTCTGTTAAAGACACGGAAATTCTGTACGAGCGTTCTTCGGTTAGGCTCAGCAAGCAAGATTCATCCCGAAGTGAAGAAATTTGCGACGCTCCAATCGAATTTGCCAGACAACTTTGAAGACCTAAACAAGTTCTATTTTGATTCACAAATTGTGGCGACGACCTGTCTGGGTATCAGCAATCCTATTTTTATGAAGCGCAAATTTGACTATTGTATAGTCGACGAGGCTTCACAGATCACGTTGCCGATTTGCATAGGGCCGCTTCGATCTGCAGAGAGGTTTGTGCTCGTGGGAGACGATTACCAGTTGTCGCCTCTTGTTCGCGACAAGAAGGCGAAGGCGGGCGGCTTGGATGCAAGCTTATTTAAGCTTCTTTCTCAGGCTCATCCGGACAGTGTGGCGACTCTGAAGCAGCAGTACCGAATGTGTGAGGAGATTATGATGCTGTCGAACGAGCTTGTATACAACCGCCAGTTGACGTGCGGATCTGCCGAGGTGGCTGCGCAGCGATTGAAGGTTCCGAAGTTGGAGAGCGGAATGGAACAGCTGCATCGGAATTGTGGACGGGAATGCGGAGAGTGCTGGATTCGTGACTTGATAGATGAAAAGTAAGTGCAGAGCAGGTCGAACTGCAAAGGAGAGTTTTACTAACACGAGCTTAGGGTCAAGATCGCATTTGTGGACACTGACGGAATTCCGGGCTTTGAGGTTGTTCGAGGAGACCGCGTGCAAAATGAAGTCGAGGCAGAGATGGTGCAGCAGCTGGCCGAGTCGCTCGTTCTATGCGGTGTGGCTGAAGACGATATTGGGATCATATCGGTGTATCGGGCGCAGCTGAAGCTGATAGAGCAGGGGCTCAAGAGCTTTCCCGGGATTGAGAAACAGACTGTGGACAAGTTCCAGGGCCGCGACAAGGAGTGTGTGATTATCTCGCTCGTGCGGTCGAACGCGGAGGGCAAAATTGGTGAGCTGTTGACAGACTGGCGCCGCCTGAATGTGACGTTCACGCGTGCGCGGAGCAAGTTGATCATCTTTGGCTCGCGTCGCACATTGGGTGCAGTGCCGATGCTGCGACAGTTTCTAGAGCTTGTCGAGAAGCAAGGCTGGGTTTATCGGGCCGAGCTAGGAGCGCAAGTTGTGCATCGCGCTGATGAATCGCAGCGGGCGGGTTCACGGGACGCGGCAGCTGAAGTCGAGCAGCCCGAGCAGCCCGAGCAGCAGAAGCTGCAAAAACAGCGCTTTGGACGCGTGCTCGCAGCGCGGCCGGTGCTTCGGGATATCGTGAACGCGATGGTGTAGAACTTAGGAGTTATCTGGTCTGGCTATTTACCGTCATATAGTTTTGTTGTAAGTGATGACGAATATATACGTGGCTACTGTCCACGAACTCAACCAATGGACCGAGGCAGCCTGACTGTGTCTCTGTCGTCAGATCATCAGATGATCATCATGATCTGATCATGTGCACTTGTGTAGTTGGGTGCTGACGGCGGTGAGTTTGGATTGCCGTCGGGGCTGAGCACGGCTGAGAGTAAGTGCGAGCCATATCTGACGCGTTGGTTTATTTTTATTTTTGTTTGTTTTGGTGCCGACGACGCGACGCGCGCCACTGCGCGGCTGCGCCACTCCGCCACCGCGCGCGGTTCGCGTGAATTCGAAGTCAAAATCCGCCGAGCGCAGCAGCTCAGCTCGACGAAGCCAACTCGCCGACTCGCCGCCCGCTCAGCTCCATCTCGCCCGCGACCGCCGCCCACGCCCGCCAGCACCCGCTCTCGTCCCGTTTCCGCAACATCGCCGCCCGGCACTGCCTTATACCAGCCCGCTTCCCTCCCTCCCCTTCCCCCCCTCCTCCACAATGGCCTCCGGCTCCACCCCGTACGACCCGTACGTGCCATACGACTCGCCCACCGCCTCGGCGGCGGGCGGGCCGAGCAAGACCGCGGCCATCCAGGCGGTGAGTACTGCCCTCCATGCGACCCTGGCTGGAGACCGCCCGTGACTGACTTTGCCAGCAAATCGACGACACCGTGGGGATCATGCGCGACAACATCAGCAAGGTTGCGGACCGTGGCGGCCGCATCAGCGACCTGCGCGACAAGACCGACAATCTCGTCGTCTCGGCCCAGGGATTTCGGCGCGGTGCGAACCGCGCGCGGAAAGCGATGTGGTGGAAGGACATGAAGATGCGCATATGTCTGTGTGGGTAAGTGCCAATCCCTGGCTTGCAAGCCCGTAGCTCCATGGCCGTGGAGTCTGCTATCTACTGTACAGCTGCTAATATCTCCAGCGGCGTCATCGTCCTGCTCATCGTCGTCATCGTGCCCGTCGTTATTCACTTCACCTGATCGCGTACCAGTCCTGCTGCGTATCACCCCTCGATCCTCCTGAGTATCCTCTTCAATCTCCCGCCCCCAGACGACTCCGCCGTACGCCGCCCTCCATCCCCCTCGCAGGCTGCCTTGCGCAATTACAGGCAGCCGTGTTTAATAGCCGCATTCTCCTTTCATTTACGCCTTGGTCCTTATCTGGCTTGTTCCTAGTCTCCTTGTTGTCTGTTTACTTGTACTTCTGTGCTTAGCGCCGGCATGCCTGTATTCACAGCATCCTGGCGTCCTTGTATACGAGCTTTATGTCACATATACTACTATCTATCATCTAAACACTATATTCGTGGCGAACGCCTAGCTCGAACTAATAACACAGAACTGTTTCCTTTCTGCCCACATTCAAGCCACATCTAGAATCCAGCATCAGAAATATTCTGGTCGCATACTACCAACACTCCATAATGAGACTAGGCATAGACTCGAAGTGAAGGCTCTCAACCGCAAATTATATCATCATACGAAGGATCCCTTGAGCATCGCAGTCTTGACACGGCGTCGCTGCCATCTGCCATCTGCCATCGCTCTGCATCGCATGTAGCAAAGCGCGCCATCGAATACTCTCGATATGCCGTAACAATAGAATACCGTACTTCGTAGTCCAACCGACCAGCTAGATCGCTCCCAGATCTCTTCAGAAATAAAATAACTGTGTATTGGCGTGCTAAATGTACATCGCAAGTCCTTCCAAAGAGGTATCCAAACACACTCCTTCTGTCGACAGCACGATAGAAAACAAGCGCAAAGGCACGCCTTCCATCTTCAAGTGACCATAAAGCGCTTACCCGCTATACTCACTATAAACTACTGCAAATTCGCCAACCATATCATGGAAATAAATGCATGATCAAAGTGCAGCAGCAGCCCATAATAGAAGAGGCGAGCGAATTCGGACGAACTCAAAGTCCCAGTTAGGGTTAAGCCCTACACATGGCCGCGTGACTGCTAATTTCCAGCGCGGCCCCGCGCCGCACCTCCGACGCACTCTGCAACGCCGGCCACTATAGCGACTCGTCAACATCGTCGTCCTGGGAGCGCTTCATCAGCAACCAGCATTCAACCAACAACCACCCCCCTCCCTCCTCCACATAATTGATATCGCCATGGCCGAACAGGAGACTTCCGTCAACGGACCCCAGTGGCGTCTGGTCGAGGTCGGCCGCGTCGTCCTCGTCGCCAAGGGCCCGTTCGCTGGCAAGCTCGCCGCCATCGTCGAGATCATCGATCACAAGCGTGTATGTGCCTCCTCGTGCCACAGCACGTCTGAAAAATGGGGTTTCTAATAGTGTTATAGGTCCTTGTTGAGGGCCCTACCACCGGTGTCCCCAGACAGTCTCTGCCGCTTGCCCGGGTCACCCTTACTCCCCTCGTCGTCGCCAAGCTTACCCGTGGTGCCCGCACCGGATCGCTCACCAAGAGATGGGTTGAGTCGTCGATTGACGAGAAGTGGGCCAAGAGCGCGTGGGCTCAGAAGATTAGCAACCGTGAAATAAGATGGGGACTTTCAGACTTTCAGCGATTCCAGGTTCTGATCCTGAAGAAGCAGGTACGTGCTACTGGTTTTGCAAAACGTGAATCGTGGAGCTTATTACTGACTCTTTGTTTTTAGCGACGGTTCGCTGTTAAGAAGGCTCTGGCGAAGGCGAAAAAATCGGCGTAGATTAGGTTGATTTGTACAGATAATATTTAAATATCGTTGAACTAAAGATTGTGCTGTGGGGCCATTTCATTTTATGAGTCGCCTTGGATACTATTCGTGCATAATGTGCGAAATAAGCATTGAGCAAGATCAACATTTCCATTGGTCTTCGATATACCGTGATATTATACCAGGGCGTTTTCAGTGCTACTGATTCGTCGCAAAGTTACGTCTAGATGCGAGACATGTTCGCTGCTACACTGTTACATACTGCATTTGACTGCTACTATGGCGGCTATACATAATATTTATTGCTGCCATATAATGCAGTCGATGTGTATATGTCAGTGAGAAGCGTATGAAACTGCAATTTATTACTGTATTGCTATAAACGTGAAAGGAACCCAAAGTCGAACGCGTGCCCAACGCACCACGTCTACGGTCGCGAACAAGTCGCGGCCATAAAAGTACTTAAAAAATCGTCTGAAACTCCGAATCCTGACCCAAATTCGCGCGTCGAGCTCCATTCAACTGACCGTCATCGATAATAGAAAGCGCCTTGGAGTGCTTGAAGGTGAACCCCACAAACGCGCCTCGGTTAAGCTTATCAGGTCTATCAGCAAGCATTTCCAACTGCGCCTGCTTGTCGTGCACCTCCTTGTATTTCGCCATGTCGTCCTGGTTGGAGAAATCGTCAAAATACCCAGCATCGATATCGGAGTCCAGCTGAGGAATAAACGGAGGCTGGGCATGTTAGTAGTCTCCCTTCAAGATTAAGGAGTCGACTTACCTGGATGCGACGAATTCCCTTCCAGTCAACCTCACTAAAGTACGAGTGCTCGCGCACCTCGCGCATCGAATGAAGCCTCGTATGATGGTCTGCAACGAGTCTGCCGATTTTATCAGTTCCAGTGTCAAGCCGGTTTTAGTTTATACCACTTCAAAACTTACCGAGTGAGAAGGTCCCAGGTGCGGTCGCTGAACGCATACTGTCTATTCTCATAAACAGGGCGCTTCAGAACGTCTTTCCAGTTGCGCAAGTTGGAGTAAGTTTCGTTCATGTTAGCTCCCGCAAATGGAGGATACCCGCAGAGAGTCTCAAAGAGAATGCACCCCAACGACCAGTAGTCAATTGTAAAGTCATACTGTCTTCCTTCAAGAACCTCGAGTGCCATGTAGTCAGGAGAGCCAACGATTGAATTGGCGTAGTTTAGATCCTTCTCTCTCATCGAACGATAGAGCGTCTGACGCTCGCTAATGCTACGATGCGTAAATCGAGTGTCCTTGACGGCATCCAGCTGTTTGCAAGTTAGAAAAAATGCCGACATTTAACGAGTTCCTAGCTTACCTTCACACGCATGCTCTCTACACGATCATTACTCAGTGAGCCAGCAGAGAGACCAAAGTCGGTGAGCTTAATATGACCGGAAGCATCGATGAGAAAGTTTTCGGGCTTCAGATCGCGATGAATGTATCCAAGCTGGTGCAGACTCTCGATAGCACAGAACATCTCACTGATGTAAAAGCGAGCATGGCGAGGACTGAGTACACCAGTATTGTTAAGAAGAGTACGATAATCTCCTCCAGGAACATATTCCTATTCAATGTCAGTGCTTTGGATTAGGCAGACATCGAGAATCGGGGCACAAACCATAGCAAGATAAATGCTCTCTGGGTCTTGAAATGCGTACAACAGCTTCACCAGCCAAGGCGTATTGGCGGCCGTCAGAATATCTCTCTCTGTCAGAGCATGGCGAACCTTTAACGTTAGCCTCTGTGAACATAATATACTAGTGGCGGAAAGCATACCTCGTCAAGCTTGTAGAGAAGACGCTTCTTCATCACCTTCAAAGCACAGATCTCCTTCGTATCGGACTTCCGAGCAAGGTAGACGTGGCCATATCCTCCCTGACCAACTTGAGTGAGAATGTCGAAATCGCCATATCTGAGTCTGGTGCGCCGTTTACGCAGATAGGCTCGCTCCCGCCCAGTATACGATCTCCATTGTGCGTGCTGCTCGGTCGGAGGAAGAGATTCGGCCGACTGACGAAACTTCTGGAGTCGGAGCTGGCGGTTATGAATATACGTCATAAGATCAAAATAGTAGTCCAGAAAAACTAGCCAGAGTTAGTGCACTTCACTCGTCAAGCTGCCGATCGTACATACAAATCTGTGACGCGTTCACAAGTCTCTTCGTCTTCGGATCGTTCAATTTCTTGATCTCCTCGGCAGTGAGACCTCCAGATCTTGATGCCCTTCCAAAAGATAGGTCTGAAGGGTCGATACTCTTTGCGTCAGCCACAGAATCCTTGACCCCATCCAGACGTATCACTGAAGTAATATCGTCATGGTTCTCGTCGAGAGTCGAAAGCTTCGGAACCGGAGAGTTAAACGACTTGTCAATGCCCATATGAAGGCCGTTCAGAGATCTCGAAATCTTGTCGACCGTGCTGTTCTCTGATGCGCGATCCGGAGAGCGGGTGGGCGACTGCTGGGCCTTGCTCGAAAAGAGACTGTGAGCAGGCGAGAAAGAAGACGCCATGGCTCGTCTCGAATCTGCGATGGTGTGCAGACGACGAAGAAGAAGACCCGTAGCAGTTCAAGTCGGCGGTCGGGAGAGAACTCTGTCGGTGAAGCGCCGAGGTGCGGTGTGGAGGTGTGGAATTGTTAGAGGGTTGAAGTGCGGCGCCAGGAGCGGCGTTTCCGGCCACGCGGACTCGGTCAGGATGTAAACAAACAAACCGCGCCACAGTTAACAAATTAGGTTTTGTGGCACCGAAGTCGCGGCTCGACACGCAAACTCTAAACGTGCCATCAGTTTCAACCTGGCAACAGCGGTTTACTTCTGCTTCAGAACTAGATCACTTTGTATAAAATAATAAAACGATGCACCGAACGTCGGACGAAACTGAACATCTTAATGTGCATTACGTAAACATTTACGCTGTGAGCACTGCGGAATTTCTTTCGATTCTCTCTCGTTCGAATGACTCTTCGGTTCTCCTAAAATCACGTGGCGCCGAGACGTGGGGCGCGTTCGACATTTGTAAAAAATATTTCTTGATACCTCAGTCAAGTTTATCCGGAGTTTCCATATAGATTTCATATATCGTATAGAGGAGGTCATATCTGAATCGACAGAGAAGTATTTGATATGTATGTTCAACGCGTCTGCGCCTCTATTCCTCGGAAAGCCCTGGGTCTGCAGCGTCCGGCGGCCCGTAGCTTGCGACTGCTTGCACGCAAGTCGGTAGTTGGAGCTGGTACTGCATGCTCCGGGGTCCGCTACAACTCGACGCGGTCTACAGTCATTCAGCTGTTGAACAACATTGGAAGCAAGCGGGAAGTTGAGCAGTACCTGCGATATTTCACGTCGGTCGACAGGTTAGTTCTCTAGTTCGCGATCGATGGGTGTTGGTTCTCGCTAACTTCTCTCAATAGCCAGCAGTTTGCTGTCATCAAGGTCGGCGGAGCTATTATTACACAAAACCTGCAGGAGCTTGCTTCGTCACTTGCATTTCTTAATCATGTCGGTCTTTTTCCCATCGTTCTACACGGAACCGGTCCTCAGATCAACGAGATTTTGGAGGCGGAGGGCATCGAGCCAGATTATATCGATGGAATCCGGATCACCGACAGCAAAACCATGGCGGTTGTGCGTCGATGCTTTCTAGAACAGAATCTGAAGCTAGTCGATGCCTTGGAGAAGCAAGGTGTTCGTGCCCGCCCGATCACGGGAGGAGTTTTCACAGCCGAGTATCTGGACAAGGACAAGTACAAACTCGTGGGCAACATCACCAAGGTCGACAAAACTGCCATAGAAGCCAGTATTCGTGCCGGAGCGCTTCCTATTCTTACCAGTCTTGCTGAGACCGAGGACGGTCAGATCTTGAACGTCAACGCTGACGTGGCTGCTGGCGAGCTTGCTCGTGTTGTTGAGCCTTTGAAGATTGTCTACCTCAATGAGAAGGGTGGTCTTATGCACGGAGAGACTGGCGAGAAAATTAGTGTGATAAACTTAGACGAGGTATTTACACATCATTCTGCGGGATAATATGTAGCAGATTGCATCTAACATCATGTCGCATAGGAATACGAAGGTCTCATGAAGCAGCCTTGGGTGAAGTACGGAACGAAGCTGAAAATCAAAGAAATTCATGATTTGCTTATGCATCTCCCTCGATCTTCTTCAGTCGCTATTATATCCACCGGCGATTTACAGAAGGAACTTTTCACTGACTCGGGCGCTGGAACTATGATTCGCCGTGGTTACAAGCTGATCACACGGTCTGACGTCGAAGAATTTCCCGAAAGTTCTCTAGAGTCAACTTTGCTAAAGCATCCAGTCTTCAAGAACGATACCGATGCGGTTGCTTCTTACATTAGCTCTTTAAAGGGAACCAAGTTCAAGGCTTACGCTGATGAGCCATTTGAAGTTCTTGCAATCGTCAGAGACACCGAGAGCAGTATTCCGGTACTCGACAAGTTTGTCGCTTCCAAGGATGGATGGCAGAACAATGTGACGGATAACGTGTGGTCGACTCTCCAAGCTTCTAACTCGTCTCTGCAATGGACGGTTTCTGAGGATAGCGAACGCACTTCGTGGTTTTTTGACCGGGCCGATGGTTCTTTTGTTCACAATGGCCAAATTCTGTTCTGGTACGGCGTGGATTCGCCTGAAATTATCTCGAAATTGATTCAAAAATTCTCGGCGACTGCGACTCATTTCACCCCTAAAGTCAAGCCCGCACCTCAGACTCGGCTCTTTTCGACATCGGCTCGTCCTTCGGTTTCACAGATGCAACTATCCGAAGGCTCAAAGCGTCAATACTCTTCAAGCTCCAAGACGTCTAGAGTCGCTTTGATTGGTGCTCGTGGATACACAGGCCAGGCTTTGATTAGTCTTATCAATGGACACCCCAATCTTGAATTATCACACGTTTCGTCTCGCGAATTAAATGGACAAGACGTTCCAGGTTATACGAAGGCTGCTGTGAAATACTCAAACCTACAGCCTGATGATGTTTCGCGTCTTGAGAAATCTGGCGAAGTTGATGCTTGGGTAATGGCTCTTCCCAATGGCGTCTGCCTGCCGTTTGTCCGTGCCGTTCAAGAAGCAAAGGGAAACAGTGTAATTATTGATCTGGGAGCTGACTATCGATTCGACAGCGAGTGGGCTTATGGACTGCCTGAGCTGGGAAACAGAGAAGCAATTTCACGATCGAAAGCGGTTGCCAACCCTGGATGTTACGCGACAGGCTCTCAAGTTGGGCTCGCCCCGCTAGTCCCATTTCTCGGGGGCCAGGCTACAATTTTCGGCGTGTCGGGCTACTCCGGGGCTGGAACGAAGCCGTCACCAAAGAATGACATCAATGTTCTCAGCGACAACCTGATTCCTTACGCTCTGACTGATCACATTCACGAGCGAGAGGTATCGACTCACCTTAACGCGCCGGTGTCATTCATTCCCCATGTGGGCCAGTGGTTCCAGGGTATTACGCTCACACTTTCAGTACCCCTATCTAAGCGCCTGACTGCCCGAGACATCAAGACTCTGTATGACGAGAAGTACGCTGATGAGCGTCTGATCAAGGTTACATCAGAGATTCCTCTTGTGAAAGATATTTCGGGAAAACATGGCATTGTTGTAGGCGGATTCGCCGTCCATTCCTCACAATCACGCGCCATCGTTATTTCTACGATCGACAACCTACTGAAAGGAGCTGCTACTCAGTGTTTGCAAAACATCAATATTACTTTGGGATATGGAGAGTTTACTGGTATTCCCTTGTAGGGGATTCCGTTTATGTTTCTAAAAGCAATGAATTTGAATCATTTACTTCTTAATGTATTAGCATTCAAAATATAATCCTATAATATATTCGAGGTTCCGTACCTGTGCAAGACCGGTACTTACTCCTAACTCGCTAGATATTAATTAAGTAAGGTATATGATCACTACAGCGCAAACAAAGCTATACAAACTTATAACTCAGTTGCATACAAATTACAGCCATGAGCAATTGATAAGAGCAAAAAGCCAAGAAATCTCAAAACGCAAAGCTCTAAATTACACTCAAAGCTATTCCTCTTCGTCCTTGGGATCGCCAATACCATTCTCGTAAATAGCAAATACGCAGTCAGACTCGGGTAGGCATGGGGAGTCGTATACTTTGCATATTCTTTGTTCGCCTCGGCCCTTCTTGAGTGACAAGCGAGTTGTAGACGAATGTGCCAAAATGTTCTAGTAAAATTGTAAGCAAGCAATTCAGCAGCGCCTTGATGAGGTTATGTACTTACACCGCCAATAGGTTTCTTTGGATCCGGGTTGTACATATTTGCTTGTCCATCGACCTGAGCGACCACCTGATTGGTAATAACAACGGCAATTCCAAACTGAATCGATTAGCTGAGTTAGGCGTATCATAATGTAAGTGCACATACCTCGTCTGCGAGTCTCTGAAGAGTTCGTAGAAATTTAGCCACATGCATCTGGCGAGCGGCCAGTTCACCTCTGCCGCTGAAATCAGTGCGATAAAGAGCCATTATACTATCCACGATCAGAATAGAGAATCTAGAAAGATTAGCAACAGCAGCAGTAAAACAAATCATGCCCCAAAATACCTGGAGTTTGCCATCAGTGATGCCGCTTGATTTAATAGTTGTAGCTGATGGTCAGCGTTATACGCTCTAGCGTAGGCAACGTTGTCAAGGACTTCCTGCCCATTAAGTCCAAATCTTTGAGCGATGGATAACAGGCGAACCGGTCTGAACGTTCCCTCAGTGTCTATATACAGACATTTGCCTTCTCCGCCTCCCATATCAATGGGTAGTTGGCAGGTAACAGCAAGTGTGTGACACAGCTGACTCTTGCCTGTGCGAAACTCACCAAAGATTTCAGTGATTGATCCCGTTTCCACTCCACCGGCAAGCAGAGTATCCAGATTTTTGGATCCCGAAGTAATTGAAATCAACTCACTCCGTCGCTGATGATACTCAGTAGCGGTCGTGAATCCCATAGGAACCATTTTGGATGCTATTGCGACATTAGAACCCGCAACCTGTCACCGTTCTTCTGTTAATCTCACCTTCGGTCAGCAGTTTGTCTGCCTTAGCATCGGAAATTCCCTTTATTGCCAGTAGATGTCTCTTAGGGCTGTTTAGATGTCAGACTTTTGTTCCTCGTAGTAGGAAATAAACCAGACTTACGTGTACGCGATAGACTCCACCGTGTTGAAACCAGCTTCCAGTATTTTTCTTAGGTCACCGGCGGTGATTCCATTGCCCTAGTATCTGTTAGACAACCACCAACGACAAAATACTAAATCAAGCCAGCAATCTTACCTCAAGCATAGACAAGGGAGTAGGTCCGGTCACAGAAGCATCCTCCTCTGCATAACTCTCGTTCGGGGTGTCCCCGTCAAGTTGAGACGGCATAGCGACAGATGTAAGAAAACAAAAGATTTGCTATACGGTAATAGTATAGTACAAAGAAATAAACTCAAAAAGCTCAATAATTCAAACTAAATAAGATCCCATCAACAGCTATATTCAAGAAGTTACGCGGATACTATCGAGGTCGCGATAGAGTGACACGGATCGTTCTATACTCCGCGGCGTAAACAAACAAAGCATATAGAGTTTTTAACTTCGACGCGGTATCACGTGATAGTTTAATGCACGCGTTTTGAGTTTATTGAAACTTCCAGCCCACGGCGCGTCG
This sequence comes from Myxozyma monticola, assembly GCA_030568405.1. Classification (NCBI taxonomy): domain Eukaryota; kingdom Fungi; phylum Ascomycota; class Lipomycetes; order Lipomycetales; family Lipomycetaceae; genus Myxozyma; species Myxozyma monticola. Next base: position 5,720 of record JAJLTV010000130.1, on the reverse strand, counting down.
CTCCAACTTCTACTTGCGATATACGCGTCCCACCATCTGCGTCGATAATAGTCAATGCAAATACTTCCTTGATTTCAGCCGATTGCTTTTTGAAGTTTAGCATGTTTTATTCTTACGATATACTCACTCGCAAGACAGATGGCTTGAGCACGGCTTGGTAGGCGATTCTGAGTGCTGTCATGGAACGCGTTCAGTTTTTATTGACCGCCGTCTTTTATAGGCTAGCTGCGACTCTCGGACCAAAGTCTTTATTGAAACGGGTGCATAAGAAGGTTAGTTGATGGCTCCATGGGATTTGGAGTACTTTTTAACGTCGGTATTTAGGAGATATTGGAGGTGTCTATACCGAATGCGTGCAATGTTATTATCCATCCACCGCAGCCTTTGGCTCTTCGGCTCAGTTCAAACTTGCTATTTGGATTGATCAGTATTTACGAACAGCAATCAGGATTTTTATTTTGTAGGCAAACCAAACCATTAGGTACGCTCATTGGTGTCGACTAACATTGTTTGAATAGCTGATCTTTCGGTCACGTACACAAAACTGAAGCGAATGATGAACAACATTCATGGCGTGGCTTCTATGAATACGCATAATACTATAGAGCGGTAAGTATATCGTACTTTTTGGAAAAGAATCAATGGATATAGACTGACGGACTACAGATTGGAGGTTTATTTGCTTTCAGACGATCCTTCATTTTCTATTGAGTTTGGATTAATTCCTACATGGCATCCTTTTCAATCTCAACAGTCAGTTTCGGGTTACAAAGATATGCAGGTTGCCCAGGAAGAAATGTCTGATCGGTTTTCGGAGCGCCATGGTGTTTCATCGTCGAACGCATCCGAGCATTTCACGATGGAACTCGGTGACGATCTGCACAGTCAACCATTTTCCAGTGATCCTGGATTTGACGATGACATGGGTAACGTCACATTCGAGTTTGGCGAAGAAGGAACAGTAATTGACTTGGAGAGACCGAACAGCAAATCGGCTCTTGCGGTTCCTGTCTATTCTGAAGGCGTGAAGCTTTACGGGTCCGACGATCGCGGAGACGGTGGTTTTTTTGTAAGTTTTGTTACTCATCTCGTGCGACTGTTACTAATAATAATTTCAGGATATTGACCCTAACGATCACATGGTATTTGAATATGACGACCAGAATTACCAGATTTCCGATACTGGAGCGGTGGGTTTTGAATTGCCGTCTAAAAGACCAGACGACGGTAGTAATCTACGGTCAGAGCCGGCAAAGAGACGAAAAATACTGCGCTCTCATATTATTGATCCTACAATTGAAATCAGGAGTGATGTCCTCCGCGATAATCGGGTGAACTATATGTCGAAGATGGCGCATGAGATTGCAAATGCCAATGAGAGGAAAGCGAGTTTGTTTTTGCGAAACAGCGCTGCATCTTTTTTTGTCTACGGAGGTCACCTTCGCGGACATTTAGATAATACTCTGTGCAACATATACTCGAAATTTCGCCCAATGCCTTCCACAATGAAGGACAGTGCGCAGTCTGGACAGTTACCGGATCCGAGAACGCCGGAGCTCCCGGCTACCAATAGAGATTACGGAGACGCCAATGATTACTACGACGATGGTGGGGACAACTATGATCCAGGATCTTACGGTGATCCAGCGTACTTTGATGTGCGACTCTAAGGTCATGGATGTGAAATCAGGTTCAGCTCTCTAACATTTGAATACATAGGATGACGTCGAGGTTCCGAGACAGTTGCTGTCTGACGCGAGTCTTCCCATGATACCTTCTTCTTCTTTACTACCCTGGAACTCTTTTGGCGGATCCTTACCCCAGTCAAGACCGCATAGTATAGCGCTTGGATCTGCTGCTAGTTTCTCGTTACGCAGGCAATCTTACATTCAAAGTCGACGGCAGTCCATAATGTCATCCGAAGCGATTCCTGGAGCTAGTTTTAACAATGAGTTGGAATATAACATGAACGGCGAAGAAACCAATGAAGACGGTAGTATTTGAAACTGTAAGAGGTTTGGAGCGCCAGCTAACCACCAGACTCATTTGGCGACTACGGATATCTGCAGCGCGAAGACCAAAACTTCTATGAGTACGCATTTGTATATTTTTACGCGCTGTTAGTCTGACACTGTTTCTAGTTATATCGCGATGAAAATGAGTTCCAGTTCGCTGGAGTCTCTCGAGTTTGGTCAAATAATCGATCCGGAAGACAGTACCCGAGCTATAGCAGCCCAAGGACTTATGCATATTCTGTCCCTTATGACAGCTGGTGCACTGACTGTGGAGCAATCGAGTACTCACGGTTCCATTACTATTGCTTTTGCTCATGAATCGCTCTGATAATCTTTCGTGCTTTAACTCTTATTCTGTGTTTTGCTTTTGCGCTGGTTTTGCATATACTGCTTGTCTAGCTCACTTTAGTCTTAATATATTTGCGCTGGCTGTATTACACTGTACGATCTAGATCGAAATTCCATAGATCTGAAGATGTAGCTCGAATTGCAGTACATAGATCTAAGCTAGAGTGTTCATACGACAAAGAATGCTATTTTATGCAAGCGTCTTACACCATCTTCCCCTTTCCCACGAGATTATGCACACCACCAACCTTCTTCACAACCTTGAATGAACTCTTCATACTAGTGCTCGCCTTCTGCGATACGTCAGTGATAATGTGACCGTCATTAAGCGTCTTTATATCTTCACTGACATGGTCACTTTCAACCTTGATATACTTAACCCCCCGCTTTCTAACTGGCTTCCTGGAGTTGGCTACCCGCTCCGAGTAATGCTCGAGGAGTTGCGGGAGAAGCTGGCAATCTCCTTTTAATACCAGATCAAAGGAATCATCCAACATCTTAAGAGCAGGCGGGCAATCTTCGTTCAACCATATTGTTTGGCCACCAGCTGCATGCACTGACTGCGCCATTTCCTTGACTATCCTGCGCACGCCTGGCACTCGCAGACTTGTGCCAACAACAAGCAATGCATCCGGGCGCGACTTCAGATCCGCTGCAGTAACACAGCCGATAGCTTCTCCGTCGGGATTGAACTCGTTGTATAGCACGATTCGCGGCCGAAGGCGACCTACTCCTTGCGTCCGTTTCCCAACTACTTCACGGACTCCGTCGAGCTCCTTGCATTCGGCGCATTCGGGAATCGAATTATTGTCGAATAATGCAGGATCAAAGGGACCAAGCCAACCGCATTTTGCGCATACCATAGTTGTGAGGCCACCATGTAGTTGAACCGTTTTAGGATAAGGCGGCTTTGACGGGAAGGGCACTTTAGTATCTAGTCCGGCTAGTGAAACTTCCAGACAGTCAACATTCTGTGTATAGAGTCGTAATAATCGCTTTTCGGTAGATAGTCGGGAAAGAAGATGATGGAAAGACGTTGGGTCGGCGTCGTTACTCATGGAGTGCAATGAGTTGACCATTGAATGAAACATCGCAGTTGAATTTGGATCTCGGTAAACTGATGAATCAAACATAGACTGGCCACTACCCTTCAAATTAAACCCATCTTTCACGGACTTGAAAATGCCACTCTGCGATCTGAAATCAGGAATGCCGGCTTTGACTGATATACCGGCGCCGACTACCACGACAATCCGTTTGGATTTGTAAAGCGCGTGATGAACCGCTTGCGCATACGGAAGCTCAGCCAGGTCAACCTCAGCGGCGGATAGCGTAAAACTTCCGCTACACCTTGGCACAGCGGCAGCTCTGCTAGGTCGTTTGCGCTTCAGCGAGGGGGGACCTTCGTTCATGATCGTCGAGTCCGGTTTGCTGAAGTTGGAAGGCTCGGTTTTCACGTTAGAGAACGGAACGCCAAGTTGGTAACACAAACAACCGGCTTTTTAGAATAAATCAGACAAAAGACCTCTGCCTATGCAGTAGAATCAATAGCATCCTGCATTATATGATTGTACGTCGTAAGACTCGAGAGCGTATATCGAACGAGAGGGCGAATAGGGTTTACAGGGTTCTAGGGTTTGAGGAATACGGCGCCTCACGCCGTGGGCCGGTCGCCGCGCAGAAACCGTTCGCGATCTGTGACTTGACTGTGACTTATTGTGACTGTGATGTGACTCGGGTCCCGTGTTGTTGCGCTGCCGCATCCGGCAAAACCCGATCGCCGCAAACGGACTAGCCGCATCCGACGTAAACAAGCCGTTGCAACGGGCTGTAAACAAACAATATCTCATAATTAATTAGAATCCAGAAGCAGAACACTCTCCATTAATATATTACTATTATAATTGTATAACCTGAAGCTCTAGCCCTTAAACACTTGGACTATCGGATACACCTCTTCACTCCGCCAGATATGCTTACGCCTTGTTGCGAAGCAGCACCTCAATCTCCTCCAAGAGGCCATCATCGTCCTGCGAGGGGTTCGTCGTTTCGTAGTTCATGAACTGAATAAAACGGTAAACACCAGCAGCCAAAAGTGCGCCCGCATACGGGCCCACGTAGTAAATGTAGTGGTAGTTGGGAAATGAGCCCATGACGACATTAGGGCCGAGCGAGCGCGCGGGGTTGATGCCGGCGCCCGTGAAGAAGACACCCACCAAATGGCCAATGAGCAGCGCAATACCAATTCCAAGGGGCGCCATAGCTCGAGATCGATGCTTGCGCGCAGCAAGCATGAGAACAGTGATGCACAGCATGAATGTCATGAACATCTCGAGAAAAAGACCCCTCGTGCGAGAAACACCTTCAGCGAGAGAGTTCGCATAGAGAATCGGGCCGGGAGTAAGCGCATCCACAACAGCTGCTGCTGCAATACCGGCGGCCAGCTGAGTGATGGATAGCAGTACAGCTCGGATGGGCGAGATAGCGCCGACCAGCGCGAGCGCGAGCGACACGCACGGGTTGAACTGACCACCTGAGACCTTGAACCAGACAAAGACATTCACAAGTAGCGAAAAGCCAAAACCAAACGAGATCATCATGAGCTGAGCGGGATTCGGAGTCGCAATGGCATCCGTGGTTGAGTTGGCGGCCTGCGCGATCGAGTACGCAAAAAACAGGAAGGAGAAGGTTCCGATGAGCTCCCCAAGCACAGCAACTAGGTGGTTGCGCAGCCCATCGGGCAGACCGAGCACGGTCGGCGGCCGCGAGAGTTTCTCGGTGCGTAGCGTGGTGATGGCCATGTGTGCTGGGAGTAGGGTGGGTGGTCTAGTGGGAGGGCAGGAGGCGGTTGGCTTGGGTGTGAAGAGAAGAAAACCGGGACGAGCAAAAGAGAGGTTAATATACACCGGCCCGCGATCGCGACTTCGAGAAAACTTCCCGAAGCGGCCTAGCGCGGCTGCCGTTTTTGTTGCCGTTTGCCCGTTTGCGCCCTGCACGGCCAAAATTTTCATTTAAGCCGCGCTCGGCGCCGTCGAAAATAGCTCGCCACGAAAAAAACTTCCAGAGTTCCACACGTCATCGCCCGAACTGCCGCTGTGTTCTTTGCTGCGACGTTTAACGCGAGGCCGTCGACATCGGTTTTTGCAACTTATACTACGCTAGTCAAGCTATAGCTACAGTTACACTAGACACTAGTTACCTTACTACCCTCGCCCGTGGTGGAATATTATGTATAAATACGGCAATAGTCAACAGAGCAGACCTGAGAGTGATGAGACCCATCCAAACATCGATCCAAGGTCAAATAAAAAATAAAAAATAAAAAATAAAAAATAAAAAATAAAAAATAAAAAATAA
>JAJLTV010000129.1:0-34423 GCA_030568405.1 Myxozyma monticola | reverse complement strand
CGTGCTCGAGGCCCGACAACTGGTCCCCACATGACCTCGTGTACGCTCCACAAGTTTCAGTGCTGGCGGATATAAACAGTCGTAAAAGCGGTGTTGGGGACTGGGGAGTATCTGCTCCCGCTTGGCAGAGCGCGCATTGCGACGGATCCTGTAGTTTTGCGTGTTGTGGGCATAGAGCCAGATTGATCGTCCAGCAAGCAGTGCGCAGAGGCAAATCGTAGATTATCAGGCTGTTCATGCGCTTGATGAGCGTCTTCTTGGTCTCTTCCCATTCTGCAGTGAGATTGTTGGTTCCCACCTTGACTCCGAGGTACCGAAAAGGCGCCTGCGCTCGTGCAAAACCAGTAAGGTGCAGGATCTCGGCCGTGTGGGCCGGGTCGGCTCTGCCAAAAGGGTACAAGAAAGACTTTGCTTGGCTGATTCGACCACCGCCCAACTTGCGAAAGGCCTTCAGTGTGTAGAGTGTTCTGAAAGCGCCGTTCGTTGATGTGATCATGTATGTCAGATCATCAGTGAAAGCTGCCAACTTGAATGGACAAACTTCCGGCCGTATCAAACCCGGCAAAACTTTGCGGAGTCGGAAGCAGAGTGGTTCGAGGGCGAGGGTGAACAGAAGAGGTGCGAGCGGATCGCCTTGTCGTACGCCAGACAAAATCGGGAACGGTGTTGTAATCCAGCCATTAAAATGCACATTCCCCGACAAATTGCTTGTTGTCGCCCTTAAAAAGCGACTCGCCAGCTGGCCAAAGCCGCAATGGTCAATCACGTGGTGGAGATAGTCATGGGAGACAGTATCATATGCTTTGAAAAAGTTGATCATAGCCAGATGATAAGGTCCCTCGTCTTTCGGCATGTGATGAATGGCACTTTCCACATTTGCAATTCTGTCACCTATCCATCTGTCGCGTATGAAACTGGTCTGATCTGGGTGAATCAGCGACGGCATCAGCTTGTTCAGACGCTGCACCCAAAGCTGTGAGAAGATCTTATAATCAACGCAGAGCATCGATAAAGGGCGCCAGTTATGTAGATCTGCTTTGTCCCCCATCTTTGCAAGAAGATGAATTGTGCATTGTCGTTGACTCTCCGTTAGTTCTTGGTGCTCCGTGACCAATGTTAGCACCAGGAGAAGCGGCGACCCCAACTCATCCCAGAAACGAAGATAAAACTCGATCGGCAGCCCGTCTGGGCCAGGTGCTTTGCCTCGGGACATCTTCTTTGCAGCCGCTTCCAGCTCCGCTGCTGTATAAGGTGCCTCCAAACTCATCAGATCCTCCAGCTGCACGCACGGTAATGAGTCCGTTCCTTCACTAACAAATCCATCAAACATGCCCAAATTTGCCAGCTTTTGATCATACAATTCAAGATAATATCTTAATCTGCCAGCCATTCGCGGCGGATCCTCCACAATATCACCCTTTGCCAGCCTTATCCTCAGAATTCCTTGCCTTCTCGCCTGTCTAGTTCTGATCGCTAGAGATGACGCATTTAGGGGGATAACTTCCTCCGGGTTTGACCTGATCTTGACTCTATTGGTCCGCCCGGGACTGACAATGGTGGCAGCGCGGCGCCATTGGACAGTTGGGACAGCGGTGGTCCGGGCTCATGCAGTAGACACAGGCCGTGTTGGCCATTGGGTCGACATGCATCCCTATGTCATGGTGTTGTCATGGTGTGCACCTGAAGGTCGACCCAACGGCCAACACGGCCTGTGTGTATTGCATGAGCCCGGACCACCGCCGTCCTAACTGTCCAACGGCGCCGCGTTGTCACCATTGTCAGTCCCGGGCGCACCATCCCCGCCGTTGTCCAACACAACACGGGGATCAGCGGGCGCGCTCACCTCAGTGCTCGCCCCAGCGTGCCCCGCAGCCTGCACCACCGGCAGCACCTGTGGCGGTAAACCCCGTCGCAGAACCTGCCGCGGCTGCAGTCCCTGTCATGGTCGTGGCCAGAGGGAAGTCAGGGATGTTATACACCTGGAGATGTTCGGCTTCCTTGCTCGCGTAGAGGTGGTGGGCGGGCAAGGAGATGGCGTGTTGGGGGATGTCAAGCGGTGTGGAGAGTGCCGCTTGGAAAGCTTCTTCATCTGGGAAGCTTCTTCATCTGGGAAACAGATGGAGACATTCTTTCCATGCTTCTGATAAGTGGAGTAGAGGTAGTCGCCATTGAAGCGCTGCTCAATGGCGTCAAGGACGGCGGTGGTTGGGATGCCGGCGCGAACATTCTCGTAGAGTGATAATCGGAATTTGCCTATCGCAGGCAGGGGGGCATGCGCTTCAGGCGCAGCGGCCCGAGCGTAATTCATGCGGTGCATTTAAGGGAGTGGAAATCCCCAAACGCGAACGGAGAGAGCGTGACCGCGAGACCAAGTCAGGACGAGAGAACGAGAGAAAAGATCAGGACGAGAGCAGACCTGAAAAAAAAAACAAAAATTAAAATTTTTGTTTTCGGCTAGTATGATGAAGCAGTTTTTACTATTAAAAAAAATCAGGGCAATCTGGCCGAGTTGGTCTAAGGCGTGAGATTAAGGTTCTCATCTCTTCGGAGGCCTGGGTTCGAATCCCAGGGTTGTCATTAATTTTCTCTATTTTTTTGCGTGTACGTTGTGTTCTGTTTTTCTTGACTCCGACTCGATGAAATTTATCTATTTACCATAATCTTTCAGTTATCGAACGACATAGCGATTTGATCTGCACTTGAGTTCTCGGGAGTCGAAGATGGACGCGGCTAATCTGTCACGATCACACTGATGAGCCGCAAAGAGTACGGCGCGTCTGTTTCCTCAGCCCTGAAGAACCGTCTATATTATTGGGCCGAAGGGCAGGCGCCATAAGGGACTTGGGGGCTCGACAGTGAGCCGTGGAGCAGGCCGTGATCGATAATAACTCAGACGCCGACCCGGCGGTTCAGTTAAGCATCGATAGGTTCAAATAAGATGATGTACAGTAAACTTGGCAATTAATCGGCGCCACTGGGATCGAAGCAAAAGGAAGTTTGTAATCCGCCGGGAAGCGGAGATGCAACGTCTCCACAAGGCCTTTTAAGTGCCCCGACGAGGGGTACGAACGCCTTGCTCGCCCCGAAGCGCGCCTAAATAATTCCTCGAGCCGCCCATCTATACAACTTTCAAATTCCCAGTCAATTCTCTCTTAAAGAACTCATTGGATCTGGCTCTGACTGTCGCTGTACATATCGAATACTATCTTCCTCACGTACTGTGGCCCGTGAAATATTGAACTTATAGTCTGTTCCAGAAGCAGCACCGACGGTATAACCTATCTTATCGGCTTTCTTTTTTTGACCCAACTCTTGCGCGTTTTTGGGACCTCTGCTCGATCAATTGTACAAGATGGATGACGCCTACGTGCGCTCGGTTGACGAGATCACCAGCGAGTTTGGAACGGATCTTAAGACGGGTTTGAATGATTCCCAGGTGACTGCTTTGCGAGGAAAATACGGATCAAATGGTATGTTCCTTCTTCCATGTTCTCGTCAATGACAAGGAACGCGCGCAATTACTGACATGGAAAATTAGCGCTTCCCGAGGATGAATCGACTCCTCTCTGGCGGTTAATTGTGGATCAGTTTAAAGATCAGCTTGTGATTATCTTGCTCGCGTCTGCCGCCATCTCGTTCTTGCTCGCGCTCTTTGACGACGGTGAAGATTACACCGCGTTCGTTGATCCGGCTGTGATCCTCATCATCCTGATATTAAACGCCGTCGTCGGTGTGCAACAGGAGACAAGTGCCGAAAAGGCCATTGCCGCGCTCAGCGAATACTCGCCTGCCGAGGCCAAGGCCGTTCGAAACGGGTCCATCAGCCGCGTTAAGGCCGAGGACCTTGTTCCCGGCGACATTGTCGACGTCTCGGTCGGCGACCGGATTCCCGCTGACTGTCGCGTGTTTTCAATCACCAGTAACTCTTTCCGTGTCGATCAGGCTTTGCTGACTGGTGAGTCTGAGAGCGTGAGCAAGGAAATCGACGCGATTACGGATAAGCGCGCCGTCAAGCAGGATCAGATCAACATGTTGTTTTCCGGCACTACTGTCACTGTCGGCCATTGCCGCGCCGTCGTCGTGCTCACGGGATCTGCAACCGCGATTGGTGATATCCACAGCAGCATTGTGTCGCAGATCAGCGAACCGACACCGCTCAAGCAGAAGCTTGACGATTTCGGTGATATGCTTGCAAAGGTTATCATGGTGATTTGCATTTTGGTTTGGCTTATCAATGTCAAGAACTTCAATGATCCTGCTCATAACGGATGGCTAAAGGGAGCTATTTACTATTTCAAGATTGCGGTCGCGCTTGCGGTTGCTGCTATCCCTGAGGGTCTCGCGGTTGTGATTACTACTTGTTTGGCACTTGGAACACGTAAGATGGCGCAGAAGAATGCTATCGTGAGAAGCTTGCCGAGCGTCGAGACGCTTGGAAGCACGTCTGTTATCTGCTCCGACAAGACCGGCACATTGACGACCAACATGATGAGTGTCCAAAAGGCAATTTACTATGGTACCAACGAGCTTGAAGAGTTGACGGTTGAAGGGACTAGCTTTGCGCCGATTGGGTTGGTTAAGAACCAGAAAGGTTTTCCTCTGCCTACCCCTATCAAACAGTCTGCTTCTATCCTGCATATGGCCGAGGTCGCGAGCATTTGCAACGATGCTGAGGTCGTGTATGATGCCAGTACTGAGACTTACTCGCATGTCGGAGAACCTACTGAGGCCGCGCTTCGTGTGTTGGCTGCAAAGCTTGGATTCGATGATAAGTTGTACAAGGAGACGCATTCGCGTGCTGCCACTTACGAGTTCTCGCGTGATCGTAAGAGTATGTCTGTGCTTATCGTCTCGGATGCCGGATCAGATCTGTTTGTCAAGGGTGCTCCCGAGTCTGTTCTCGAGCGTTGCACGAGCATCTACACCGATGATGGAAAGTTGCCACTGTCTCCTGCGGTTGCAGACGCGTTCGCGAAGAAGGTTTCCGAGTACGGAAAGCAGGGTCTGCGGGTTATGGCGCTGGCAATCAGACAAGATGTTGGCTCGGACCCGTTGTTGGTCAACGTTAAGTCGTCGGAGGATTATCTGAAACTTGAGCAGGGTCTTACCCTTGTCGGCATGGTTGGCATGCTTGACCCGCCTCGTCCCGAAGTGCGCGCCGCGATCGAGAAGTGCTATGACGCTGGAATCCGGGTTGTCGTGATTACTGGCGATAACAAGCAGACTGCAGAGACAATTTGCCGACAGATTGGAATTTTTGGAGCCGATGAGGACGTTTCGAAGCTTAGTTTTACTGGTCGCGAGTTTGACGACTTGTCTGATGCGGATAAGTTGAAGGCTGCAAAGACTGCGAGGTTGTTCTCTCGGGCTGAGCCGGCGCACAAGTCGAAGCTTGTGGACTTGCTGCAAGGTGCGGGTGAGATTGTTGCGATGACTGGTGACGGTGTGAATGATGCTCCGGCTTTGAAGAAGGCTGATATCGGAATCGCGATGGGATCAGGAACTGATGTTGCCAAGCTTGCTGCGGATATGGTTCTGGCTGACGACAACTTTGCCACTATCGAGTCTGCGATTGAGGAAGGTCGGTCGATTTACAACAACACCCAGCAGTTCATCAGATACCTGATCTCGTCAAACATCGGTGAGGTCGTGTCGATTTTCTTGACTGTCTTGCTCGGTATGCCCGAAGCTTTGATTCCGGTGCAGTTGCTTTGGGTGAACTTGGTCACTGACGGGTTGCCCGCTACCGCGCTTGGCTTTAACCCACCTGACAACGACATCATGAAGCGCAAGCCACGTGCTCGTGACGAGCCAATTGTTGGCGGCTGGTTGTTTTTTAGATACATGGTCGTCGGAACCTATGTCGGAGCTGCGACCGTCTTTGGATATGCTTGGTGGTTCTTGTTCAACACCGAGGGCCCGCAGATTGCGTTCAGTCATCTCTCGCATTTCCACAGCTGTCCGCTCGAGTTTGCCGAGATCGGCTGCGAGATGTTCACCAACGAAATGGCCAAGCACGCTTCTACGGTCTCGCTTTCGATCCTCGTCGTGATTGAAATGTTCAACGCCATTAACGGGCTCTCTGCGACCGATAGTCTATTGACGATGCCGCTCTGGCGCAACATGACTCTTGTGTACGCGGTCGTGTTGTCGATGGCGCTGCATTTTATGATTGTCTATGTGCCGTTTTACCAGACCTTGTTCTCGGTTGCGCCGTTGAGCTTGTATGAATGGAAGGCTGTCGTTCTGATTTCGTTCCCTGTCATTCTGATTGACGAGGTGCTCAAATTCGTCGAGCGAACGTTTGTGATGGAACGGACTGTGAAGGAGAAGACGCAATAGATGACGATGATGATCTAGATGCATGTGTATGTACAGTAAAAGGAATAATGTGGGTTGTCGGATGAATTCGAGACATGATGGATGGATGTAGAGAGTTGGCAGAACTAGATGATCGACGTACAGGCATGCTCAGGATGTTATAGTTGTGAATATGAACCCAAGCGAATCTACAATTAAATGACCCAATGCACGTAAATATTAGTGGATAAATAGTTTATATATCTACATTGCGTTAAAGCAGCTCGGAATTGTATAGTCTACATTAAACCTGAAACGAACAAACGCGAAATGCAAAACACCCAGGTAAACCTTCGACACGCGTCCGCTCTTAATCTTGCCGGGTTTTCAGTAGGCGCTTGACGATCTTGTCCTTTGTGCTATTTACATGTCAGTACGGGGATGACTCAGAATCGAAAAAGGAACAAAAAAAAACAAGAGAGAGCGACGTACATAATGTAAACGACACCACCCCATCCACTCAGCGCGTCACGGTCTTGGGCGTTCATGAGCGATTGGGAGATAGTTTCAAACAAGTCTTCGGGTTCCTAGATCCCAAAGTCAGCAATTCGTCCGGGATGATGGGACTCGCACGGAATACATACCAAATCAGGCTCCCACAGACTCTCGCACATACCGAAGAGCTGTGTGCTGGAGGTTCCACCGACGACGAAGTCCTTGGCGAAGTTGATACATCTTAAGACCGTATTAGTAAGTCTTGAATTGTGGTGGGTATATAGATAGTTCACATACCCGATCAAGTCAAAACCGCAGATATATGGTTTTCCGGTTTTGGAGTTGATGCCAGCGACGACGGGGCCGACAAAGTATGGACCGAACCTGTTCATGTCAGCTATTTGGAGTCGTTGACTTCAAGGAAGAAGACTAGTACCGTTTCTCGTACAGAGTCGACGAAACAAGGTTGGCAAACGTCTCTGGCTCAATATCACGCTCCTCTCGTAAATTGTATAAATTGACCTTGTATCTGAACACCTCCGACCTATTCATTCTGTGTTAGTTGGCATGATCTCGCGGTTCCTGAGTGAGTGTCGATTCGACGTACAGAGTCGCGACATCGGTTGCGAGACCGGTGAGTCCGAGGAATGAGTTGTTGAACTGGAAGATCTTGGGGAAATCGTTCGAGATCGTGAGCGCCTGCATTCCAAGACGCAGATCGCACGCGATCGCGACGCAGTCCTTGCCGACCATCGCGACGACGGAGCCACCTTTACACGGTTAGCTTTCAAGTGATCTAGCTAAGATACCAGCAGGCACCAAAACGGGAAATAAATACCATTGATTGACGACGGATCCGACATTTTGTGCGCTGTGTGTTGAGAGCTGTGATTAGCGCTGTGGTAGACGAGATCAGTCGATGGCTGATGACCTGCTTCAGATCGTTGACCGACCGCGATGGAAGGTTGAACGCGACGGCGGAAGTGCACAGAAGCTGAGAGATTTAGGGATTAGCTGAGTAGTTGTTAGAGGCGTGCTAAGCGTCACCTAGAATACGTCTACAGCATTGCCTTTAGGTTTTGCTCACGTGCGCGCACGTGCCCACGTCCGGGGTAGCTTAACTCATCAGACCAAAGTCGTGTTCAGCTTGCCAGCGCTTCACAGAGAGCTCGGAATTGGATAAAACTAGTTATCAGAGCCATATCTGGCGATTCTAAATACTAGGGTCTGATTTTTCTGAAATTTGGAGTCCGGTCAGGCTAAGTAAATGGACGAAAAGTGGCCGATTAGGTAACATCTAAGGGACTCGTGCCGATCTCGACTCGCTCCGCCGCGTCTTAGACCAGGAGATCTAGGTCGTCTTTGTGTCATCGGCGCGTCCGGTACGTGACCTGCAATTTCGGTTTATTATAAGACGAGATAAATAGGCTCTGGAGTCTGGATTTAATTACCAGAACTTTATGGAACTAAAAGCCGTCGCCTAGCGATTCCGTGATACATCGCGAATGTCAAGGCGAACGAACCGGAACTGGCGCAGAATCCGAGTCGGAATACACCATGGCACCGCGGAAAGCGCAGTCGCGGATTGATCCTCTAACTGTACTTCCGCCTGAGGTTTTTGAGCTTGTCTTTGTTGCTGTTTCGTTCCCGTCAGTGGTAGCTCTGCGGTGTGTATCAAAGAAATGGAGCGCAGCGGTGTCGGACTTCCTGGAGCATAACCCGGCAGCGTACATGCATCTTGATTTTCGACGGTATGATCTCGACTGCGTGACGCCGGAATTGTTGCTTCAATGCATCAGGAGGTCACAAGGTACTACGGCGTCAGTATTGTTCCCGTGCCATTCGACGAAGAACGTGCACTACAGCACGATGCGGACCATGATTCTGCTGCAAGAAACGCTCGCGGAAACGAGCTATGTGCTGCTGCGGAACATGCTTATACGACGATGGTTTGTAATTATGGCGCAAGATCCGCGAACGAATCAACAGTTGGAGCTAGAGACTGGAGAAGATGCGATAATGCCTGAACTTGGCGAGGAGCCAGTGGTTGATCTCAAAAACTGGCCAGAACAGCATGCATTGTTGAGCGAGAAGGTCGAGCTCTCGTTCTTGACTGGACTTGCGATTGATAATCTATACTTTGTACTACGGCAATGGAACGACGGTGGGATCAAGAACGTGTCTACGCTATACCGGCTACGGGAGCTACACATCTCAGCGCACGCTTTGCCAATGTTGTTTGCATTCATCCGCACCAAGAGAACGGCCCCCTTATTTCCAAACTTGCGCGTACTGCAATGCTGGTCAGACTACGACGCGCGAAGCAGGCTTGAAGTGCCGCATTGGCTTGAAGGCGAATCCCTTGCCCCCGAATTCGTCGCGTTCCCGGAACTCAAAGTGTTTAGAATCGGCGGCGTGCCGCGCGGTCGCGAGCGCGAACAGGATCTCGATCAGGATTGTCTGGACGTTGTGCCGGCGTGGATGCCGAAGCTGGAAGTATTGTCGTGCCAGGGGGTTAATATTCGACCGAGTAGGTTCCCGCGGCGAAGGGAATTTGTGCATCGCGTGGATGTGCGGAGGGCGAAATGCTTAGTCGAGCTTGATCTGAGCTACACCAAGACCTGGATAATGCCGTTCGTGGGACCTTCATGCCGCAGGCTGATTTTGCGTGGAGCCGGGTTTGGCGCTGTGGATCTGTCAAACAGTTTGTTGAATGGCACTGACCTTGAAAGTGCGACCGAGGCGGTGGATACGGCAGGGTTGCCTGGAGTTCAGGAGATGTTTCGCGGGCTCGAGGAGTTGGATCTGTCTAGTTCTGGAGCAGTTCTGACGAACCAGCAGCTTATGCACATTCTGTCACTGTGTTCTCCGACACGACTGCGTTCGCTTTCGCTGCAAAGCTGTTTGAGGCTCGAGTTCGGAAAGTACTGGTCAGAGCTGATGGAGCAAATCGCAGAGACATGTCCAGGTCTACGGAAACTGAACGTTAGTAAAAACACAACAGTTAGCGACGGCGACCTGGTTGCGTTGGCGGAGCTGGAGGAAATGGAGAGTCTCGATTTGTCAGGGACGAGTGTGACGGATAACGGACTGCGAGGATTGGTTGGTGGCGAGTCGCGGTTGCAGACGGTTGTCGTGGGGTCATGTCCTGATGTGAGTACGAAGGCGGTGGAGAGATTGCATGGGCTGGGGATAGCGACTGAGGGTCCGGCTTAATTGTTAAGGATGGTTTGTTTTTGTATAGAAGTTGCTTGGCATGCTGATTTATTCTGGTTGGTTAGTAATTATGGCATTTATGTAAAGGCTAGGTTAAGTGATAGTTCGTTCGAACATTGATCGATCCCGTATGATCATGAATGACACGCCGGTGAGTTCCGTAAAGCGAACCCCATGACCACTGTCAACACCAACATCTCCAGTAATATAGACGGCCCGTCTGCCGCCGATCGGTATTCCGACGGCCCGCGGCATGCTGCTGTGCAGTTGCCGACCGAGAGCTTGGCCAGATCGAACCGCGAACCGCGCGCGGCCGAGCCTGAAACGGAAGAGCTGTCGATCGCGGTTTACCCCGGAATGACTTGTCATGGGATTTGCTTTCGACGTCAGATGCCAGTTCAAACTTTACTGTTCACAACTCTACAGTCTTCTTGTATTTTAGCTCAGCACATTCTTCTTGTTGTATTTTAGATCCCTGGGGTTGTATATGTTCTGTATCCAAACCTATCCTTTGGTCCAGACTATAGACGACCTATCCTAACCATGGCCACGACATACGCGACCGCGCTTGGTCCGCTACCCCAGCCAGTTCCCAGACTTGCAGAGAACGTACTCGATCTGTTCTCACTCAAGGGCAAAGTTGCGTCCATCACCGGTTCTTCTTCCGGCATCGGCTGCGAAGTCGCAAAGGCGTTCGCGCAAGCGGGAGCCGATGTTGCAATCTGGTACCATGGCAACTCGACAGCGATTCAGAAGGCGGAGGATATATCGACCACTTACGGCGTGCGCTGTAAGGCATACAAGTGCGCAATTACGGATTCAAAGGAGGTTGAGGAGACTATTGGGAAGATCTACGCAGACTTTGGCGCGCTTGATATCCAGGTCGCGAATGCTGGGATTCCATGGACGGTTGGAGCCGTGATCGAGACCGAGGACGATGACCAGTGGAACCAGGTACTGGACACCAATTTCAGCGGCGTGTATTACACTGCAAAGCACACTGGTCGGATTTTTAAGAAACAGGGTCATGGATCGTTAATCTTTACGGCTTCAATGTCCGGTCATATTGTCAACATCCCGCAAAACGCTGCAGGTTACAATGCCGTCAAAGCAGGAGTCTTACATCTCGCGCGCTCGCTCGCCGTCGAATGGGCAGGGTTTGCACGAGTGAACACGATCTCGCCGGGGTATATCGTGACTGATATCCCCAACTCAATTTCACGAGAGACGAAGGAGATGTGGTGGCGGTTGACGCCGTTTGGGAGAGAGGGGAGCACACGCGAGCTTGTGGGCGCGTATTTGTATTTTGCGAGTGATGCGAGCACGTACACTTCGGGTGCGGATATCAAGATTGATGGTGCTTATTGCGCCACTTGATGATTTGATGGGCTTTAGTTTGAATTGGCTGGTCACTTGGTTAGTTGATAGAACTGCCGATGTAGACAATAGAACAATGAACATGCTTGCTGCTATTTTTTTAGTCTCTCGCTTCGAATGTAGCATATATCACAACGCCTCGGAATTGCCACATCTCTAGCTAGATGTAGCTACAGCAGCTGCTACGTGACAGATTATCAGAACCTTGGTCTTTCAAAAGCCAGAGGCTAGACTCTGGAGAAGAGTCGCGGAGAGAACAGTAGAGCTGAAATACATATGACGTCGAGATCATTTACGGACCTCCAGGAATGCACTTTGAATTTGGTCAACTGATCAATGATCATTCGGCTATAAAGATTTATGAGTATTGTTACACCATTAAGCTAGGTTACTCACTAGAGATCTGTAACATCGACACTCAAAAGCGGGCCGTATCCCGCCGCAGACGGCCCGAAATGGAGGGGCCGAGTACGTGATCGATGAGAACGCGGGGTAAAAACTAAAATCGATGAGCTCCCCCGCGCGCCGCACGCGATGACGTCGATCTGTTTACAACTTTCTAAGGCGGCCGGCACATGAGCCGACCGGGATTGACGAATTGATGGAAACTGTTCGCGGCGGCCGCGGGGTAAGACCTTTTATAAAGGTGACAGGCCGGCCGCACCAGTCGGCCAATCGGTGTTCTTCTGCCTATCGCATCAGATCAGCTTCGCGTACATTACATCAACGAAAGAGGCAATATGGCGCCCTACTTTGGATTCACAGGCGGCAAGCTCACGTTCTGGGTCACCGTGGCGTGCACAACGTCGATGACTCTCTTTGGCTACGACCAGGCCGTTTTTGGTGCGTTGACTTATACTGATAAGGTAAATTAACTGATCTAACGCTCATCCACAGGCGGCGTGATCGTGACACCGGACTTCCTCAGTGTCATGAAGCAACCCGACGCGAATCTGATCGGTACAATAACTTCAATCTACGACGTCGGCTGTTTCTTTGGCGCGCTCGCCGGTATGGCGTGCGGGACCAAGTTTGGTCGGAAATGGTCCATGGTGTTGGGCACCGTGGTCATGATGGCCGGAGCGATTTTGCAGATATCTGCGTTCAGTGTCGCGCACATGATCGTTGGACGAATCGTCGCGGGACTTGGGAACGGGCTGAATACGGCAATTGCGCCTGTTTGGCAAAGTGAAACTTCGAAGGCTTCGTGGAGAGGCAAGTTGATTATACTGGGTCTTGTGCTTAATGTTGTGGGATTCTGTCTGGCGAATTGGGTCACGTATGCGTTCTCGTTCTTGGACGGAAGTATTGCCTGGAGATTCCCGCTTGCGCTGCAGCTCGTGTTTGGAATTATTGTGCTCTGCACTGCGCCTTGGCTTCCAGAGTCTCCTCGGTATGACAGTTTTATTGAAGTTGCCTATTGAGAAAATACTAACAGTTTTCTTTCCAGATGGCTGATCCAGCGAGGTCGTGTCAACGACGCAGTCCAAATCATCGCGCACCTCGAAGGCGGCGGCGCAATGCCAGACAGCGTAAGCGTGATTGCGGAAAGGAACGAAATCATCCAAGCCTACCGCGCCGAGCGCGAGAAGGGCGTTACATGGTGGAACATGCTGCGCGGGCGGGCGAGCGAAAGTGGACCGGGCACGTTGCGACGGTTTTTGCTGGGACTCGGGACGCAGATGATTGTCCAGCTGTCGGGAATTAACGCGACGTCGTATTATTTGCCGGTCGTGCTGACGACGTCGTTGGGGTTTGAGAATAAGATGGCGAGACTGATTACGGCGATTAACGGGATCCAGTATGCGTTCTTTGCGGCGGCTGGCATGATGATGATTGATAAGTGGGGACGGCGTGGTGCGATGCTGTTTGGTAAGTTCCACTATACAGTACTGTCTGCACCATGGTCATGATAATTAACAAGAAAAAATAGGAACGACAGGATGCGGTATTTGCTATCTAGTCCTCACTGTCCTAGTCCGCTATAACCAATTCAGTACCGGCGCGCTTCAAAAGTCGTACGGAGACGCCGCTGTGGCCATGATATTCTTATACTACGCCGCATTTGGTGCTGGATGGCAAGGCACAGCCTGGCTGTACAACACGGAAATCAACTCGCTCCACATGCGCATGAAAGGCGCGTCCGCCAGCACGGCTATGCAATGGGCGGTGAACTACATGGTCGTGCAAGTAACACCGATCGGGATCGACAGTCTGCAATGGAAGTTTTACATCATCTGGCTAGTCATGAACTGTGCGTCGATTCCGATTATTTATTTTCTGTATCCCGAAACGGCGAATCGCAAGCTCGAGGATATCGACGACATGTTTCAGAGCGGACTTCCGATTCTCGTGTTTCGTGACAAGGACGCGATTTCGGCGCGGCGGCCGAGGAAGTATGTCGAAAAGGACATGATGGAGCTTGAGCAGGCGGCGCAGGAGGTGCATAAGCATGAGACTCAGTATATTGAGAACGTGACAGACGGGGTGGCGGTGTAGGATTAAAACAGAAAACAAACAGCTTGAGTACTAATTGAATTGAAACAAATCTAAATGGTGGCTTAAGAGGTGTGTATTTTGTTCTATTACACCTTCTGGTAAATCATGGCCCTCTATATCTAAGTCCTGGCCTCGCTCTCCAGATTCCATCCACCTAGCTTTGGATCTGCAACCTGGATCACTGTTCCGAGAAGAATTTTTCGTAATAAGGCTCCGGCGCTCCCCATCCTCCAACTCGGGCACAAGCTATGTCGTCTAGACTTTCGTCCGACCTCACTCTTCTTCGTTTCACGTACACCACGCACGAATGACCACAAACCAAAGTAGTGCATTCGCCGGCTTCACCGACTACCGGTTTTAACTCCAGTGCTTGTCTGACTGCCTGAAGAGCCCAGTTCTGGCTTTGCATGCTGCATTCAATGTCTGTGTTTGTGTACAGATACAGGTTAAAGTCGTATGCATGTTGACCAAATATGCAGCTGTCAAGTGCAGCAGTCATACATGTAGTGTATGGCGTCTCTGGAGATGTAGCTGCAAAACCAAGCCATGATTTGATATCGCTTATGATAGATCCAGCGTTGCTGATAGGGCTTGACACTCTGTATGCCCCGTCTGCCGCAAAATCTACTCCCGTTGTCGATAGAAGCGCGTCGTCATTTAAGTCGAGCGTGATGTTGCGTACGGTAGTGTCGAACACGACCTCCGCCTGTGCTTGTACTACAAGAATGCAGAGTGCTAGAGTAATAAGCAGCATATAAAACATCGTCGGGGATCAACTCGGGAAGATGCGCGCACGATGAAGATCAGAGATAGGGTGGCGGCGTAGGATTGAAAAATGAACACAAAAAAACAGTTTGTAGCATACTGAGTGAAATGATTGAACAGGTAGCAAGTTTGAACTTGGATAAAAGCCAAAAGAGAAAAGTGATGACTACATAGTTGCTAGACTCCTTAAGGATATGAATGCGGCCACGATAAGATTTGTGCCGGTCAGCGCTGGTATTTAATTTTTTTAATTTTTTATCGTTAACGTGACGGCATATCCGCACACCGCCACACGAAGCTATGCTGACAGCTAGCACGTTAATTGAAATTAAGGTCTGCAAGTCCTTCTAAAATGCGATTGCGACTGCCTAAAGTGTTTAATCGACAGTTGTTTTCGAGAACTGCACTATTTTATGTTCAGCCAATGGCGCTCAATCGACATCCTTGGGCTTTAGTAGACCAGCCTAGCCCAAGTTCATGAACTAATAGTCAGTCATGCGAGGTCTGCTGGCCCTGAAGAATGAAGTCAGGGTCAGACTCGAGACAAAGAGGAGCATAGGTTTGATGTCTGAGTGAGTCTGAACCCTGACAGAGAGTCAAAGCCAAGTTGCTAGTCGGCTGAGCCGTCGGGCGAGCCGTTGTTCTTTAATTCTCCGGGGTAGGTGGGCTTCACATGATTACTGGAAAGGAGAAAGTGGAAATGGAAGAATGGAAGAACACAAAAGTAAATTAGAGCCTAGAACAGATTAGATAGAGCGCAGGGAGTGGTCGAAACGATAACACGGGCGGTTGCCATGGCAGCCGGGCCGCGGAAGTGTTTGTTGATTAATTTCTTTGTGCGTCTCAAATTTCAGGGACCGCGACGGAAGCGGCCTAGCGCGGGCCTAGCGCGGCTTAGCGTTGCGCGGACCTGCGCCGTGAGCGGCGGCGATCGTGTTGTGTTGACATAGTTCCGGTTGAGGTTATGCAAGTAGGGGAGGGAGAGGGTTGTGAGGCTATCGGGGGTTCGAAGGACTGCTGCTGTTCGCATGTTTATCGACTACGTAGCTGGTGCGCTGGGAGCCTCGCATAGTCGTTCCATCATCATACATAGCCATAGTAACAACAACAGCGCAGATCCGATCGAAGCCGCAGCGCGCCGCGCGATGCACGATGACGACATCGCTGCGGCGCCGATCTGAGTGCCGCGCGGCTAGCACACTTATGCCTGGAGTACTGCGCCGCCTGCGCACTTGCGCCGGATCCAGAGCGCTCATTTATCACGGCGCCCGGCCCCGTCACTTCGTGCGCTCGACCTGCCGCTGTTCCTGCGTTCTTCCTTCCTTCCTGCTCTCCACCCCCCCTCCGCTGCTCGTCGTCGCCGCTGTTTCCGTCCACGACGAACCCGCAGCGCACTCAGCCATCACAACCCAGGTTCCGCGCAAACGTCCCCGTTTCCGTGCGCTTCCGCCCCGACCCGGTTCTCCCCCATATCCCACTTTAACCGGTTACCTCACCACCCCACCACTTCACCACTCTACCACTCTACCACCCCCACCACTACCCTCGGCCGCAATGCTCGCCGCAGCCGATAACACCCGCAAGTGGGTCGACTCGACAGCCCAGCCGCGCCGTCCGACGTTCAACCACGTCCCGATCGACATCTCCACTTCCTCGCGCCAGGACTCGGAGGGTTCCTTCGTGTCCGCCTCGTCGGCTGGCTCGCTCCCGCCCAAGTCGATCCTCAAGAACGGCAACAAGCAGTCTTCCGCCGTCTCGACCCCCGCGACATCCACCACGAACGCGGTCAAGGCAGCGAACCTCGCCAACAACTCGGCCACGCAGACCTCGCGATACTCGCTCGGCTCAGCGCCTGCTACCAAGTCCACCCAGGCCGCCCGTGCGCGCTCGATCCGCTCGAGCAGAAGTGCGTCGATGGCGCCCGCACCGTCCTCGGCCCGATCGAGCAGACCGCTGCGCTACGCCGCGCCGAACGAGCTGCCGAGCTTTCCCAGCGTCGGAATCAACCTCGCCGAAAGCAGTACGTGCTCTATTCTCTGTTTCTCACAACACGCAGTGTCAAACCTTCAGTACTAACAACAAAATAGACAAAGCGGCCGTAATTGCCCGCGACGCGGCCGATAACATGAAGCAGATGTGGAAGCCGTCGCAGCCCCACGCACACGCGTCCTCGGCTGCCACGCTCGCGCACGACGCCGGTCCGCAGTACGACGAGCTCTGGCGACCGGACCCGCAGGACTCGGTCGAGCTTGCGTCGATCCTGCGCCGCGACTCGCGCTTCACAATCACCTCGGCTACCGGCTCCGCGCAGCCCGTCCAGCGCGCGCCGTCCATGTTCTCCACCAACGCGGCCAAGTCCATGTACGCCGGTGGTGTCTCGGGCTCGTCCAGCGTCAAGTCGCTCTCGGCTGAAACCAACCCGGCTTACTCAGCCGGTGCCGCAGGCGCTGCGCTGTCTTCTCAGCGCCGGGCGTACTCTATCTCGACCACAACCGCTGCGACGCCGACTCCCAACCTCGCGACCCTGCAGGACGCCGCCCGGCGCGCGGCGGCGCAGCGCATCTCGCAGATCGGCGTCCCGCAGGGCGTCTACCAGCTGCCCTCGAACGGCACTACGCGGGCTCAGGTCACGGCGCAGTCCGGCGCCGAGTCCGCGCTGATCAAGATGCAGCTCGAGCAGCACCAGGCTGCCGAGCGCAAGCGTATCGCGGAAGCGAACCAGCGTTACGACCATTCCACTCGCCATGAGATGCTGCTCGCGCAGGCGCTTAAGAACGTTGACGCCAAGCTCGGCAAGATTGACAAGGATATCCGTGACACGACCGTCTGGGGTAACCGGGAGTTCACTGCGGCTGCGCTGGCGGCGGCAGAGCAGAACATCAAGGGCAAGTACACTGCCAACATGGGCAAGATCGATGTTGGTGGTGGACTGCTTATGACGCCTGAGGAGGTGCATGCCATTGCCTCGCGTCACGTGCAGCCTGTGCTGGACGAGATTTCCGAGAAGGCACTGTCGCAGCGTGAGCAGGACGAGCTTGATCGGATCGAGCGTGAGCGAATCAAGGCTGAAAAGTTGGAGGAGAAGCGTGTTCGGGATGAGGAGAAGGCTGAGGAGAAGCGTGTCCGGAACGAGGAGAAGGCTGAGGAGAAGCGTGTTCGGAATGAAGAAAAAGCTGAGCAGAAGCGTGTTCGCAACGAGAAGGCTGCTGAGGAGAAGGCGCGCAAGGCTGAGGAGAAGAGAATCAAGAAGGAGCGGATAGCGGCCGAGAAGGCTGCTGCTGCTGCTGAGAAGGCTGCCCTTGCTGCCGAGCGTGAGGCGGCGGCGCTTGAGAGACAGGTTGCTGCGGCGGCGGCGCTCGAGGAGGCTGAGAAGCAGGCCAAGTTGAAGGCTGCGAAGGAGGCCGAGGAGCGTGAGGCGGCTGTTGCCGCGAAGGAGGCTGAGGAGCGCGAGGCTGCTGCTGCTACTGCTGCGAAGGAGGCTGAGGAGCGTGAAGCTGGTGCTGCTTCAGCCTCTGCTGCCGCTGCTGCTGCGTTGGCTGAGTCGGAGACTCCTGCTGTTGCTGCCGAGGGCGAGACTGTCGCTGCTGCTTCAGTGGTTGAGGGAGAGACTGTTAAGACTGCCGAGACTACTGAGGGAGAGACTGCCGAGCGCGAGATTGCCGAAGGTGAACCTGCTGCCCTGCCAGAAGAATCCGCTGCCGCGGTCACCGCTGCTGCTCCTGTTCTTGCGGGCGCAGACGCGATTTCTATCCCTGGCGAGGAAGAAGATGATGACAACTCGGACGTATCTTCTATTGGCAGCAATGTGGAGGTAGACACTGCAAACCTTGTCAAGGTGCCATCAACCGAGCTGGCCAAGGAAATCACGGAGCCCGCGACCGCCACGCCTGCCGTTTTTGACATTGAGACTGCCGCTGCCGGTGATCTTGATCCGGCTGCCGAGCCGCAAGGAGCCGAGTCAATCAAGGCTGTCAAGTCGGCCGAGTTCGTTGCTGAGCCGCTTCCATTGACGCAGGAGCCTGAAGCTGTCGAGGAACCGTCGTTGGCGAAGGAAGTTGAGACGCCGCTGGAGACACCGCTGGAGACACCGGTGAAGATTCCCGAGGATACTGCCGCCCTGCCGGTTCTGGACTCGACCGAATCGGCCGAGACCTTTGAGCCTGTCGTGACCGCGGACTCAGTCGAGCCGATCTTGATCGCGACCGAGCCCGTTGTGACTGCCGATCCTACCACCGGTATCCCCGTCGTCGTCGCCGCCGCCGCCACCGCTGTTCCCGTTCTCGCGACGACCGAGGAGTTTACTGCTGCGGACGAGCTAGGCGCGGACGGCACTGCGTCCGAGTCTGTCGCGACTGGCGATGACACGATCGAGGAGTCGCTTGATGATCCGATTGATTCAAAATTGGCGGGCACGGATAGTAGGGGTGAGACTATTGCCGAGAAACTTGCGAACGCGATTGCCGAGGCGAAGGCCAAGTCGGCTTAAGCAACCGAAAAAACAAATATTATACGTTTTATCTTCTTTTTTGCTTCGTCTTGTTAAGTCGTTCTTAGTCCTATCTGGATTGACATTTACACTGTTGCCTGAGAAGTCTCGAGAGAAGTGAGTTCTTTTGTGTTTGTGCGTTTTGTGCTATGATTTGTTGTTTTTTTTTTGTTATAATGTAACGTACCGCTTTTTGTTTGTTTTGTACAAGTAGGACGCTGTATTATCGGTGACGCGTGGGGATCCTGACGGGATTGAATTTGGGAGTCGGTTAATATATATCACTATAATCGCATTAAGTTGTTCTTGTAATTCTGAATTGTGTGGTCCTTGTAGCAGTTTATAAGAGTACATTTCTAGGCATCTTCTATAGTCCTTCGGGTCTTCGACGCTAGTTCGCATTTCAACTCTAGTTCACGGTTCAGTAATCTTTGTAATTTCCGTTGATCTTTCCGTTCTTCCCGAGCTGTATGACGGGCTATAGTAGCTTCCAGAACGGCCATGCACTGTTGCTTGAAAGCCGTAGACTTCATCCTCGCTTTAGGTCTAGCTACTTTTTTCTGAAGAAGTTACTGTAACAGAGCAGGCTTGGAAAGGTTTTGTATTACAGCTCTTTGGGGCTAAATAAGAGTTAGCTGTCATATAGCCCTCATATAGAACTGAACAATTATTATGCCACTTACCATTCCAGCAGGTGTGACGTTTTCGGCGTTGCTCTTACCAGCTTTAGAGCTGTTCGAAGAAGTGGCAGACCCACTATCAGAACACTTGGAACCGCCCGCGGAGTCCATGCTAGGAATTCTGTCCACAGGCAGCATACTGGTATTTCTCGTCGCAAACTCCATTACAATAGAGCCAGCAGCGGAATCCCTGGCGTGATCGATGCCAAAGCCAGGCGCTACTTTGTCAGTCAACGCCGTCACGTCCAGGCCATGATCATCTTCTTCTGGGTTGTCCGGCAGATTATCTTGCTGGCCATCAGTCGGCGCAATTATTCCGGAATGTGACGGGTTCAAAATCACGTTCAAATTTGGCTGTTCTCGTGGTGTTTGTGTCGCTACTTGTGCATGTGCTGAGTAGTCTGGACCTATAAACTTCGACATCGTTATAAAGTCCGGCATGTCAAATAATGCATCTTCTGCAAATTTGAAGTGTTAACGATCAGATTTATACTCTGTGTCATTCATATGGGGCGTACTTACCTACAGTGTACCAACTGTCCGTGGTCTGGATCTTTCTCCACATCTTCTTTGTCTTTTGTTCAAGAGCCTTTATCTTGTTTTCAATTTTCTTAGAATATACCCGAATAACATTCTCGTCCCTGCTAGCCACCTCCGGGCGACCGGCAAACACAATCAGCGCAAGCTCTCTGTAAACTTCTGATTTTGGCCTGCTGCGATGAGTTTCGTGGCCATTTCGAAACAGAGCCCGCTGGAAAAGCGGTCGGTTCGCGATAGCGGTTATGAGGGTCTGGGTTAGACCGTCGTTCGACCAGTTGTCGTATTTTCTCGCCATGTGGCTGCTGCTGTCTGTTGGTGCTGGTAGATGCTTAGGCAGGTAAGGTAGTCAGTCGCGTGTCGCGTCAAGACACATCTTGTTTACGCGTTGTTGTCAGAGCAAGATTCGAGATCACGTGATGCAAACTATCTGAAAAATCCGGCCTGTTTAATTTATGGCCGTCTCGATACGCTGCAATGCATACTGGATCACGGATCGATGTCGAACAGACGTTCGGATCGATTGATTGCGACGCTTTGGAGGAGTTTGTCATTTGTGACGATAAGAGAGCTATTCAAGTGAATAGTGATTCTAATGGTTCCAAATCAATGGCCGTGGCATCGGCAGAGGCAACGGCAACGGATCGCCGTTCTTCTACATGATTTGAAGACTATGCAGCACGCGAAATAGGACGGTTCTCTTTATTTTCAAACATATTTCCAAGATTATATAATTTATACTTGGAAACTTCTAGACAACAGCGACTAATTTTTCAACTTTTTCAGAGCCAGAAAGGCGTTTCTCCAAGTCTAGCCCGTCAGAACCTTCCTCGTCTGAATGCGAGGAATCAAAGTCTCGTCGAATCGCCAACTCATCGTTGTTGACCCACAGTCCGAACTCGTTTTTGACTTTACCTTTCAGCCTCGCTTCTCGTTTCGACAGATACATAAACAGAAACAGCGATAGATTGGAAAGCATATAGAATCCGACCGAGAACTTGTATCCGTATTTGTAATGCGGAGCTTCGGTTGTCGGGAAAAGGACAAGTGGAAGCCAGGCGGAGAAAATATAGCAGACTGTGTTGCCTAATGCGATGCTGAGCGATCGTGCTTCCGTGTCGTCTTGGAATGCTTCTTGACCCATTGAATTGAAAATGTTTTGCGACGAGTCGCCCAAGTTCTGGATCAAATTGGCAAACAAGATGACTTTGTCGGGGACATTCCAAACCGCGAGGATAAGATTTCCGAGGATATACCAGGAGTTCGAGATTAGGAAGAATGGCCATCGAACGCCGCTGATATCGGCAAGAGTCGGCCATAAATATCCGCTAACGACGCCAATCGCGTTTCCGGCAGTCGGGATAACATTGATTTCAGTTACACTGTATCCGACCGCTTTGAGCCACAGGTTGAAATATCCAGTACTGCCTCCAAACGAGCCGATGCAGTACGGGCCCAGGAATGCCCATGGACGCCAGGAGCTGAAGAGATTGAACAGTCGTCTGATGGTGATTCGTTGCGGAGGTCGGCGGCCAACTGCAGCCATTCGCTTGACGCCATATTCTCGGTCCTTTTGACTTAGCCATCTAGCACGTGTTGTCGTCGGGAAGTCGGGAATGCAGTAATACCCGATGACTGCGCAAGGGATGGAGATAATACCGTCAATCAAGAACAACCATTTCCAGCCAGCAATTCCGTAGCGACCGTTCATGGACGCATGTACACCGGCTTGGATATATCCGGAAAACATGGCGGCGACGGAACTGGTGATGCCAAAGAGACTCACGCGTTTGCCTAGTTCGTCTGGTGTATACCACGAGCCGATTACCGTCATCATTCCAGGCCACAATGGCTAAATTTGGCATGTTAGAACAACGAAGAAAGAGACTTGGTATAATCACAAAAAAACTTACCGCTTCGAGAAGACCGATTAAGAAACGCAAGCCAAACATCGCCTTTGTCGTTTTGCACGCCGCGAGCAGCATTACCAGGATAGACCACGAAATCTCACAGGTGGGGATCAACAGAGAGGGGCGTACTCTGTTCATGATAAGCTGGCTCGGTACCGCGCCAACCAGATATCCAATGTTGAAAAATGTGGTGAGAAGATTTCGATCTTGGCCGACCATGTTCATCTGTCCTGAATCAGTATAAGTTGCTCAGTGAAGGTTCTTGAAAGGATGGCTTGGGAACTCACATCTTCGCTCATACCAGAAACGTACGCATTGCTAACGTTCGTTTGATCGAGGTATTTGACCCAGTTTGAAAGCAAGCCAAATAAGAACAGATAACGATCGATTCTCTGGACGTACAATCTCTCTTCACGTTCTTTTCCAAACGTGTCCCAGACAACCCGAAGGATTCTCTGAACGCGCGTAACATTCTGCTTTGATTGCGGTACTGCGATGTTGCTTTCGACGTACACGCCCTTTGGATGGACTCCCCCGGTCTTGTCGATTTCTGAAGCACCGGTTACGGATACGACTGCGCCAATCTTGTTGTCTACCGCCGAGGCGATCGATGCCGTCTCAGCTCTTTCTTCCGAGACCATTTTCTCTGAACTCTTTGAATGGGTTTACTCTGAAGACTCCAGGGGGCATCGGAGACAGTTTATATATGGATTTTTCTTTGCTCACTGCGCTGTTTGATGGGGGACCAGAAAAAAGGCCAAGACATGATGCTAGGGCTGCTTTCCGAGCTACCCGTCGATGCATGACTGCTGATTCGATGTAAATGACACAAGACAGCTCTGCATCAAGACAGTCTGCACGGAACAAACATCATAAATGGCGACATATGCATGGCATTCTGCTAGTTTGTTTAAGCCAGCCTGCGCTATTCGCTGGTCAGTGCACATGCCGAACGAAGTTTGACAGTTTGTTTACATGCATGTTGTGTTCTGGACAGTTGCCGCGAGCCGGTAATATACCGGTAAACGTTGTGTCAATTCTTGGATCTTTTGTGAGCAATTGACAAGCTACCTGTATGACTGCTAATTCTTAAAAACAGGAGTTGACGAGGCTCGGCAGGCGTGCTAAGCATTCAGCATTCTAACTGCTAAATGCTAAGCATGCCAATACGGCTTGTCTGTTCTTAGTTGAAGCTGATATGTTTGAAAAATAAAATCTGCAGAAGCGCGCGTTAAACGCCATGCAAACGAGAATCTATGAGTTCTGAAAGCACTAGTGCCTGCACTGCTGCAAAGGCCAGCTAGCTCCAAAGATGACTCCCATCACGACAGCCGTGACAGCTTTTGCGTGACCACATACTCCTTAGTGTGTCCTCTCGCTTTGGTAGTATTTCGACGCCGTTTTTGATCTCCGACGGTCCGACCTCCGAGGCTGCTTGACTATAAGTCAGTCAGATAGTCCTACCGTATTTATTTATACTTAACATCCTGCACGATCCGATCTTGGCCGCTTGGCGCAGAATTTTACTCCATTTTCGAGGGTCACGTACAGTTGTGCAGTTAACGAAATCGATGGATGACTCGTAGCACAAAAAACCGGACAGAAATTCGCAATCGATATTTCGGATCTTTAAAGGTTAAAATTTATATAGACTCGCCACGGATCAACAAAATCCAAAATAAATTCGGCCGCGCTTGGCGCTCTGAAGATCGCTTATATGTGCTGTACTGGCTGATTATAAGCTTGAATGCTTGATACTCAGGACCTCATATTTCTCAGCTGCACGAGAACTTGAACTTCACCTGCAGCAGTCACAGTGGTTGAAAAGCGACGGGCGACCGCAGCTGAATATGCTTAAGCTTCTGCTTAAGTTACAATTCCGCAAACGTCAACATAATCTCGCTGCAACTAGCAGCGCAATCTTTTTTTCGAGACTTCAGGCTACAGCCCAACGTAGAATGCCAGATGCACACTGTCGGATGCACACAGATAGTCATGCCGCCTGGCAATGAGTCTTGATGCTTCTAGAAAAAGACATTCTGACAGACAGAAGGACCACCTTCTTTTTTCTTGCACAGCTCATTCGTAATAGCCAACTGGATCCTGTTTAGACGCTACGCGCTGCGACGTTAAATTTTCAGGATCATAATCCATATGGAAGTCAACCTTGAAGGGCCTGAATTTGACACACTAATCATTATGCCGCAACCGTGCCGTGATTCCGTGATTGAGGTCGTACTATAATTTTACACGTCTGTGGCCCTAGGCTATAAATAGTATTTATAGATTGGCACTTGCAAGAATCTCACTAAACTTGCAAGCAGTACGAACGCATCTTTTTGCTTGTGCCGCGCCTTCCAATAAGACTACTTGGCGCCTCCGAACGCATCTTTCGATAGACGCACCACAGTTACGAGTCGGTTTCGGACACCACTCCTTTCCTCTGAATCGTGATTTGAGAAGGTCATAAGAAAACGCAGTACTGGTTTGTGAGCCAAGATGACAGTATTACAGCAATGGATGTACTATGCCTGCTCTAACCAATCGTTCCTATCATACATGCTTTCTACTACTAGAAGGTCCCAAATAGGCATAGTATAAATAGAGGGCAGACGTTATCACTGCGGGTTAGGTTAAAATACTGAGCATCACGTGTTCTGCGCGGAACCGGCCAGGGGTATAATTATATGGCGATAACGCGTTGCAACGAACGTCGCGCGGAGACATATAAGTGATTTGAATGATCTAGAAATCGGAATTTATCATGCATAGACAGTCTCGCTAGGATTACTTACAGAGCATGGATCAAGTCACGCAATTACCGCAGCATCTCGCCGACCTCAACGATCTCTTCGCGTCCTGCAATCTGCCCCATCGAATCCCTCTCCCGGCATCTTCAACTCTACTCGTCGTGATTCCGCCTTTATACTTCCTAGACCTATATTTTTCTCTTTTTCAAATCTCGCTTCCACGGCCGATTTACGATACCCCGGCTTCGCGAATTCAGAGCGCGAAGCTGTTCATCGGGACGATTGCGCAGGATGTGTTGTCGGCGGATCTGAGTTTTATTGATCCAGTTGCGGTCGTTCGAGGTGACTTGTTTGCTGTTGTGGAGCTGGTGCAGGTTGTGGTTGCTGTGGGGAAGGTTGTGTTGAATAGACGCAAACGAAGGGAGATAGAACTGGAGCGGAGGAGGGAGGTTGAGATGGAGTCGGATGAGAGCACTGAACCTGCGAGTGGTATGTATTTGGGACTTTTAAGACCAATTTTTGTTACGGAGAGTACTAACTCGACATTACAACAGACCATTCAGAAGATGAGGTATCGACTCAGTCGGCTCGGCCGCGGTCCCGTCGGGAATTCACGGCTGCGTCTACAAGAAGGAGATATTCTTCAATCAACGAGACTACATCTCGATCGAGCAGCCGAGTATACGCCCCGACAGCCGTACGATCAGAAAGTCGGCGTCGAGTTCGCAAAGTTTCAGAATTCCGGTCCCGTCGTAAGCTGCACTTACGTAACCGGATCGAACGCGGGAATCGGAGCACAGCCAGGATTCACAAAAGACCGCGAGCTGTTCCTGGGAGCGCCGAAGATTGGATTACAGATGAAGAAGGAAGCGTGTCAGATGATGGCGGGACGATCGAATTGTCTGAGACCTCTCGTGAGCCTGTTCGGGTTCCAACTTATTACACGGCAAGAGGGGAGGGAATGTGGATACGGGATGCATTATGGGAGGACGAGGGGGTTCAAGGAGTGACAGGGCACGGGGAAGGTGATCTAATGATTGCTGACACCACGAATGAAGGAGACTATCGGCCTCGAGAAGCTCCGCAGACTCCAACAAGGCATCTACGAGTGAACACGCCAGTATCGCCGTCTCGGGGTACCAGATTTATGCCTACAACGGGAATCTCGAACAATTCAGAAGTTCCAGGGGCTGTGGAATCACCGTCGCTGGCTGAGCGGAATGACAGATTTGTTCAGTCTCCCCGAAAGCAGAGGTTTTCTCGACCGCGCTTAGTTCATGATTTTGACAGATATCATGACACGACTTTTAATCTGCATGGGAGCGATGGAGACGATGCGGATGTGAGTAGTACGTCCGTAGATTTTCGACGAAGTAATGCGCGTATGGAGAAAGTTTTACATGAGCGTAGATTGCATGAAGAACGGAATCAGGGGTTGATGGACAGGTTTATGAAGCTGGTTATATGATTAGGAATGCGCGGTAAATACTCTTTGTTATGAGGCATGCGGGATGGATACATGGATATGGTGTTACACTAGAGGATTAACTTCAATATTGAGATTTCAGTAAGTAATTGAAATAGTTATGCCTATAGCGAAAATGATGCTTGATAGTGATCGTTAAAACGTACGCTTCATACCTACGAAATAAAGGGTATTAAAGTTCCGGTAGTCTTCTTATACTGGACATACTCGTCTCCAAAAAAGGCAATCAAAAACTTCTCCTCGTCTATAAAGCTGTCAGTAGAGATTTCTTATTTGCAGGCCCAGACAATCCAGACTCACATTCGATTCTGTGGCTGAAGAACCGCCATAGCACGACCGTGAACCCAACCAGGGCAACCGGATTCATGAGGAACAATTGTGTGCCAATCGCCCAAGTCATGTACCCGACATATGAAGGATGCCTGGTAAAACTGTAGACACCGGTTTTGACCAAAACATGCGAGCTGTCTGATTTTTTGCTTGTTGCGATGATGTGTGAGAAATTGGTCGATGCATGGATCATAGCCAAGGAACGAAGGGATTGTCCGATGAGCATGATGAGTAGACCGATAATAGAGATTGGCCATAGTTTCTTCTTGAGAGTCGGGACGAGAAAATACTCGACGGTGGCCTCGACTAACGCGAATACGTGCGCAATAACATACGACCTTCCATTCCGAATCAAAAACGCTGTTGATACTTATTAGCTATGAACATTGTTGCCCAGGTAAGTACGTACAATCTATACTAGCCTTGCCAGGATTGTATTTCGCCGTAATATAATACTCAAAAAAGTGAAACGCAGAAAGACAGCAGATATACCCCGGAAACTGCCAATACGCCAGGTCGCGTGCAAGCACGGCAATGGCAACCGAAGCCGAGAAACTCAGAGCACATAAAGATCCAAGAACCGCAGCTTGTAGCGCAATTTGATGTGGTGCGTGGTTCTTTAGATTGTACGTAAATTCCGGAGTAGCGTTCTGGAGCCCGTTCCCGTTATGACTGCTGGATTCCCCGCCATTCCCGTTCGTCGACGATTCTTTTCGGAGCCGAAGACGCTGCTGCAGTACTCTTTCACTCTCGACATTATTGGCCTCAATTTCAGGAGTCATGAACTGCGCTGAGGTGGTACTCGTCGGCGGAACTGTGAATGTAGAAGAAGATGATTGAGCACGGAGAGTCGACGTCATCCTCCTGCTGGGATTTTAAATCAGCGCTCAAGGATAGGCTGTTGCGTATTTCTTCCAAAAGCTTTGGATAGTCAATCAAGCCCACAGCATGCAAAGAATCGTGCTCAGTAGAGTCAAAGCGAGTAAGAAAATGTAGGTAAAGAATTCGAGACGAGAGAGCGCACGGAGGTGGGGATCGATCCGGGGTGGATCAAGATGGGGCCTCAGTTTACGTGCCGTGATATCGCACCCATTTGAGTAGGATTTATTGTGCGTATGCTATTGTTCCTGTCTCCTATTTTTCTCGTACAACAATCGACTCGACAATGCTTTGAATACATAGGGGAATACATGGTGCTCTAGCGGCTTAATTATTAACGGTGTCGGTATGATTGTTTGCTCAATAGGTTTACAGCTGGCAGTCAGCTCGGAAGCGCCAACGAACTGCATGGCTCAACTCGGCTGACGGTCTTCAGCAACTCACACATTTTACAATCGAGACAATTCAATCAAATACAGCACCACTGTTGTCCGCTGGACATCAGGAGTTCAGGACATCCCGTTACATCCACGATCCCACGTTTAGAATGTATTTACTCGACATAAGTTCAGATCCATATATCTAATTTCCCTAACCCTGACGGCCTGGCTTGGCGATTTCTGGCCTCCATTTTGTCACTTGGTCTCTTGGCCCAGTTGGTTAAGGCATCGTGCTAATAACGCGAGGATCGGCGGTTCGATCCCGCCAGAGACCATCTAGATCATTTCTCATTTTTTTTTGATCTGCTTGTTGACCAACATCGTTTTAGTTAGAGATCGGACTGTTAATTGTATATTTATCAAACTCATATACGCTGTCGATTTGAGGGAGATCGACGGAGGGTTTTGTGAATTGCGAAGAGTCCACACGTGCTCTGAGGTGGTATGATTCTAAGGTGGGATGATTTTAAGGTTCAGCAATTCTTGAAGATGTTAGATGTAGATTTCTAGTATAGTGTAGTATGTTAGTATTAGTTTGCTAATTGTTACTCAAATATATAAGAAGCTGGGGGTTGGGACTGCCCGTCAGGTTGTCGCCATGTCGGATTTCACCCCGTGCAGGGTTAAGTGCAGTTTGGTATTTTCCCATCAAAACGTTTACAGAAATTTTTTTTAGATAGCCTGACTAAGTTTACTGAGTCAGTTAGTTCTTATTGGTTAGGATTTATAATTTACGGATTTATAGGATGTCGGATATAGATTTATAGGATTTATAGGATATCGGGGTTATAGAATAGGATTTAATAGGGTTTACGGGGTTTACTCGTCGGAATAAGACCCACTCGGCGGTTTGGCCGGTGTTTGCGAGTATTCGCCGTTGCGAAGCGTCATCGGCTTCGCAGCCAACATTCTCCAGATGCGAGATTAGTAAAATACACAAATCAAATGCGAAGTAAGAGTTCCAAAGTTGTAGCACCGAACCGACGCTGACCATGCTCCAGTATTGCCGCATTCGGCAATTCGGCCTTCGCCCGAAACCACCCGCCGTCCAAATCGAATAAAAACGGACTTCGTCACACTACTAAGCGCAAACCTTAGTGCCCAAAGCGGCATTTTGCATTGCTGACTTGAGCCGCACGGTGATTTCTGGTTGGGCCTCGGCGCGTGCCTGGATCAGGACATAAGTTGGCTGTTACTATAGCCGGCCATCACATCCATCACCGCCATGAAGCTTATATAGAACACAAGCAAACGGCCGCGGGACGCCCCGTATATATCCCCCGGCTGATCTTGGTACCTGGCTTTGGCTCGTGAAGCACCCACAGACGCGATGGAAAAGAGCACATACGATACCGCACCACCAGACGCGGCAGACATCGTCTCCGCGACGGACGTCGGGCTGGCGGCGGAGGACGAGGAGGAGGTGACGAACAGGCTCGAGGCCCAGCAGTCAGCGCGGAGCAGCGCCAGTATGGATGACATCCATGCCGCGACCGGCCAGGAGGGTCTTGTTCGGATGCGCACTCTGACGAGGGCGATGTCGAGAAAGAACGCGGAGGCCGCGCAGGATATGGACGAGGAAGATTTCAACTTTGCAAACGTTGTCCGACGAATCGTGCAGAAACAAAACGAGCAGGGCATCGTCAAGCGAACTGCAAACGTCCTGTTTGAGTCGCTCACGGCTACTGGCATCGATCAGTCCGCGTCATTTGCTGGATCGGTGGGCGAGATCTTTTACCAGCTTGTCCACATGCCTGAATTTATCAGAAATCGGCGACGCAAGCCCACGCGAAACATTGTTGAGAACGTGAATGGTATCGTGCGGAAGGGTGAGCTGCTACTCGTTCTTGGCCGCCCTGGCGCCGGCTGCTCAACGCTGCTCAAATGCGTTGCTGGCCAACTAGATCAGTTTCAGGATGTGAAGGGAGAAGTCACTTATGACGGAGTAGATCAAGAGACAATGAAGAGCAGATTCAGAGGCGACGTGCTGTACAACGCCGAGTGTATGTTGTGACACCGCCATTCTTACTGTTATGCTGATATGTATACTGACTGAAATTCCACAGTGGACGTGCATTTTCCGACTCTCACGGTCGATCAAACTCTCTCATTCGCCATTCAAACCCGCACACCGCGAAACCGAATCGACCACACACCACGCAAAGTCTTTGTCACGGCTTTCCGCGACATCTTGCTAACCATCTTTGGTCTACGTCACACTCTCCACACAAACGTCGGCAACGACTACGTCCGTGGTGTTTCGGGCGGTGAGCGTAAGCGTGTTTCAATCGCAGAAGTTCTCGCGGCAAGACCAGCTGTGGTCTGCTGGGACAATGCGACTCGTGGATTAGACGCCTCGACGGCGCTCGAGTACACTCAGGCTATTCGCACGTCCGCGACGTTGGGTGAGAATGTGGGATTGGTTGCGATTTATCAGGCCGGCGAGCATATCTACGAGTTATTCGACAAAGTCACTATTTTATATGCTGGAAAGCAAGTATATTTTGGACACGTGGGGAAGGCGAGAAAATTTTTCCAAGATATGGGATATGAGCCCATTCCGCGGCAAACTACCGCCGAGTTTCTGACTGCTGTCACGGATCCTGATGGCCGTGTTCCTAAACCTGGGATGGAGGATCGTGTACCCCGAACTGCGGCCGAATTTGAGAGTTATTGGCAGGCATCCCCGGAGTATCAGGAATTACTTGCCGATATGGAAAATCTGAAAGAGAGCAACAACCCAGAGCAGAAATTCAAAGAACTCAAGGCGTCGGCCAAGGAAGAGAAAATGAAACATATGAAGCAATCGTCTCCGTATACGGTCTCATTTCTGATGCAATTGAGACTGTGCATTATTCGTGGCGCGCAGCGTATTCTTGGAGACAAGCCTTATTTGATCATCAACATTGGCGCTACTGTTATCCAATCGCTCATTATTGGTTCGCTGTTTTATAATATCAGCAGCACTGCGTCAGGCATGTTCTCCCGCGGCGGTGTTCTTTTCTTCAGTATTCTGGTAAGTCGATTCTTGTTTTTTTTTTTGCTGTTTGAATAGGCTCTGTGCTAACGAAAGTGATGTAGTTCAACGCGTTGACTTGTATGGCCGAAATCACAAACGCTTTTGCTCAGCGACCGATCGTTTTAAAGCAAAAGTATTACTGTTTTTATCATCCTTCAGCGGAAGCGCTTGCGAGCTTGTTGTCCGACTTCCCGTCAAAAACGATTACGATTGTAGTATTTGATCTCATCATTTACTTCTTGGCTGACTTGAATCGCACGCCCGGTCAATTCTTCATTTTCTTACTGTTCACGGTAATTGTTACTTATGTTATGAGAGCGATTTTCCAGACTGTTGCTGCTGTTACAAAGACTATTGAAGTTGCCAATGCTATCGCAGGTATTTGTCTTCTGGCGATTTCGATCTACACCGGTTACGTTATTCCGCGTCCGTCTATGCACCCATGGTTTAAATGGATCAGTTACATTAATCCTGTTGCCTTTGGCTTTGAGAATCTTATGGTCAACGAATTTCACGGCCGTCGAATGGATTGTACTGCGTACCTGGTCCCGCAAGGTGGTGCATATGATGATCTACCGCTCGATTACAAAGTCTGCGCAGTCACAGGAGCGAAGACGGGCCAGAGTTACGTCAGCGGTGATGACTACCTGTCTGCGTCTTATGCGTACGACTGGAGCCATTTATGGCGTAATTTCGGTATCTTGATTGGATTTTGGGTGTTTTTTGTCGCCACATATGCTGCCGCGACTGAATACTTGCGCCCTGTTTCCGGAGGCGGTGATATGCTTCTTTATAAGCGGAATAAGGAGTCTGCTAGTCTCGTGCGCACGCCTACTCATCCGGGTACATCGTCAACTCTGACCCCAACAAAGACAACCGAGCCTGCTGACGATCAGGGGTCTCTGGCTGGTTTTGATTCTTCAGTTCAGTCCAAGGAAATGTTTGCATGGCAGCATGTTGATTATTCTATTCCTATTAGCGGTGGTCAACGGAAACTCCTGGATGATGTGCAAGGATATGTTAAACCCGGAACCATGACTGCATTGATGGGAGAATCTGGCGCTGGAAAGACTACTTTACTGAACGTGCTTGCGCAGCGTATTGACTTTGGTGTGGTTACTGGAGATATGCTGGTGAATGGCAAGCCTCTTGATCAGAGTTTCCAGAGACGTACAGGTTACGTTCAACAGCAGGATCTTCATGTCGCAGAATCATCAGTGCGCGAAGCCCTGCGGTTTTCTGCACTGCTCCGGCAACCTGGTTCTATCCACAAAGCGGAGAAATTTGAATACGTGGAGACTATTATCCAGCTTCTCGGAATGGAAGCTTACGCTGAAGCTATCATTGGAGAACCAGGCCGTGGGTTGAATGTCGAACAGCGAAAGAAGCTCTCAATTGGTGTCGAATTGGCCGCCAAGCCGAGTTTGTTGCTGTTTCTGGACGAGCCGACATCTGGATTAGAT
Source organism: Myxozyma monticola (assembly GCA_030568405.1). Taxonomy (NCBI): domain Eukaryota; kingdom Fungi; phylum Ascomycota; class Lipomycetes; order Lipomycetales; family Lipomycetaceae; genus Myxozyma; species Myxozyma monticola. The sequence continues at coordinate 1,791 of JAJLTV010000129.1, read as the reverse complement.
TCTCAATCTGCATGGGCGATTACCACGTTTCTTCGAAAACTTGCAAACGCAGGTCAATCTATTCTGTGCACGATTCATCAGCCGTCCGCGACCTTGTTTGAACAGTTTGATCGTCTTCTGTTGCTCAAGAAAGGCGGACAGACTGTTTATTTTGGTGATATCGGCCCGAATTCAGCAACTCTGCTCGATTACTTTGAGAGCCAGGGAGCGCCTCGCTGCAAGAAAGAGGATAACCCCGCTGAATATATTCTGGAATGTATTGGCGCGGGTGCAACCGCAAACACGCATCAGAATTGGTTCGATCTTTGGGCCGCATCGCCTAACTGCGCCGCCGTGACCGCCGAGATTTCACGAATGCAGTCCGACCTGGCCGCGCTGCCGACTGTAAACGGGGTTTCTGAGTTACATTCTCGGTATGCGACCTCGTGGTGGACTCAGCTGAAAGCGGTCACTCAGCGGGTTGCGATTCATTATTGGCGGTCGCCGAGTTATATCGTGGCTAAATTTGTTTTGTCTTCCGTCTCAGGATTGTTTGTTGGCTTCACTTTTTGGCATGTTGGATATTCCGTAGCTGGAGTGCAAAATGCCCTTTTTGCGTAAGTGGTATCCGTTATGCACTATATTATCTCGGACTGTAGCTAACTTGATACATAGTGCATTTATGACTGTGATTACCAGTGTTGCCTATATTAATCAGATGCAACCCCGTCTGATCAATCTCCGCGAGCTGTTTGAAGTCCGCGAAAATGCGAGCAATACGTATCACTGGAGCACTATGCTTCTCGCGCAGTTTCTCAACGAGATCCCGTACAATTTCTGCACGGCAGTGATTTTCTTCAGTTGTTACTATTGGACAGGCGGGTACTTCTCTGAGCCCTCCCGTGCAGGTTACTTTTACTTTGTGTATGGAGTTATTTATCAGATGTTTTTCACGTCGTTCGGTCTTGCTATTGCCGCCATCTCGCCTGATTCCGGATCTGCTTCGATTATCTCGTCGTTATTGTTTTCCATGATTCTCTCATTCTGCGGAGTTCTTCAACCGCATACGCAAATGCCTAAATTCTGGACATTCATGTACTACGTTTCTCCGCTGACCTATGTCATTCAGTCGTTTTTGGGAGTAATCATGCACGAGCGACCCGTGATTTGCAAGCCTGAAGAGTACAACATTTTCGAGCCTCCTCCATCTTATTCTTGCTACCAATACGCTGGCCCGTTTGTCGAGGCTGCAGGTGGGTACCTTGGGAACCCGAATGCAACTTCAGCTTGCGAATATTGCAAATGGAGCGTCGGGGATGATTATCTTGCCAGCGTGGATATCGTCTACTCTACTTCTCATTGGCGAAACGTGGGTCTTCTTTGGGTCTACATCGTGTTCAACATGTTCTTCTTATTCGCAGGATACTACCTCTTCCGAGTAATGAAATTCAAGAAGCCCGGTCCTCTTCGGAAACTAGGCTCTTATCTCTGGCAATCGATGCGTGCTTTCACTGCCGGTTCTGCTACGGAGTATTTATCAAAGGGTACAGGACCGGGCAAACGAGCGCAGCATGCGATGGAGGAACGTGAGCGGTTGGCGAAGTTGGCGGATAAAGATGCGGGATTGCGTGATGATAGCGAGAATGCGTCGAGTCACGATAGTGAATGAGTCGTTTAGTTTTTTTCAAGTTGTACGTTACAGTTGACGAGAGTTATGAATTTGGTAATTGCTGTTAGTTAAATCCTATAAATCTTGTAACTAGGGGAGCCAATTTCAGACACTGAAATTGCTAGAGGATCCGTAAAGTGTGG
>JAJLTV010000128.1:0-34900 GCA_030568405.1 Myxozyma monticola | reverse complement strand
CCGAAGCCTCCTCTCTCTGTCGACACATGTAAATATTCCTTGCTGACCCAATGGATTTAATACCAAATACGGTTAATCAATACTGATGTTATGCCGAACATGGTTAGCCGAAAACGCAAATAATGCACTACTTGGCGATCATGGCGCCACAAACGAGCAATTTCGTCACGAAAGCAGTTCCTTGTGGCCCAATGGCAAGGCGTCCGCCTACGATTAAGGTCCCAAGCGGGAGACTCCAGGTTCGACCCCTGGCAAGGAAGGAACTATTACTACCTTGCATGCAAGCATTTTTTGCAGTTTTTTTTTCTACTATTTTGTTGTAGTTGTGACTAAGAGGTAGACAACTAGACAAGTAGACAGGACTCTCAGAAGGAAGTGGTTGAACGAGTAGCGAAATTAACATCAGAGAGTGAACTGTTTAAGTCAGGCTGCGGCCGTATTCGACTGTCTCTATCATTTTTCTGCATTTTAGTGATTTCACATTTACTCTTTAGAGCCCAGGCTGAGGCTCAATGACCCTGTCAGACTTGAGACTGTGTCATTCGACTGGGTGTGATAGTCAGTCTGGACATCGCTGACCGCAAAACGGATGGTCGATCCATTCTCGCGGTGCGCCGCAGAACGCGAATACGCGATGGACCAGAACAGCTATAAACAAATCCAATTTCGCGTCGTCACACTGAACACTGTCCGATTCGGGGTTCTCGTGCACTGCCACAGCGTGCAATGCGTATCAAGTGTCCTTGGAGCTGTTCCTGAGTAGCCAGGACCCCGGATTATGGATGGTGGAGGTGCAACTCTAGACCTGCCTTTGTATTCGGAGCGAGTGAAGGGCCGCGTCGGCGTCGCTAAGTCGATTTCGTCAATCGTCGGTCAAAAACGTCAGATGTTTTATTTTAAATAATTAGAATAGAATATTGCAGGTGTCTCAGCCTAAAATCCAAATCATCAGGTATGTTGAAAGAAAAATGCAGACATAATTATCTTTAGTGCAAACGGTAACTCGGTTGGGCTCGGAATCGAGCCAGGGCTGGACCGTAACAGCACACTGTTTAGAAAGTAAACACCCAGAAACGTGTATTCGGTCATTCTGAGCTTCAAAAAGTAGCCCAAACAGGCAGCTGCGCAGGACCCGCCGGACTGGGAACGGCTTGCATGGAGATCAGACGAAGGATCGGTTGGGTCCCGTATTAGCTACACTTAGGTAGCGAACACATGTTCGTAAACAAACAGACTGCCGAGTGTTCTAGCCTGGCCCCTAACGTATGCTTGCGACGCAAAAACAGTAAACAAACAAGTAGCAATTTTTAGCAAATAGTAAACATAACAAACTTCCGAAAAAGAACGGACGAACAAACGGGACGAGGCTGATAAAATATAATTTGCAGGCAGGGGGCGCATGGATATGGCCCAACTAAAGTCAGGTCCGGCGCCGCGGCGAAGGTCGCGTGGCGCCCCTGGCCGAGCTGCTGCACCAGGCCCGCTTGTTTACACTCCGTGCCACACTGAACCGGCCTCGCTTCCCATTAACCCGTCCGCCTCCCCAAACACACCACCTGCCGCCGCTCGTTCCTGATCCTCACCTTCCTTCACCTCTTCTTTTTCTCTGGCTTTTATTTATTACTCCAGGCCCATTTCTGCGGTCGCCCCGTCCGTTTTTCGCTCCCTCCCACTTCCCCATCGGCTCTTTGCATGCGCTTCGCGCGCCTCCTCCCTCTCACCTAGACCGCCTTGTCCGCTTCACCCCCGCCACATGGCCAGCAGCACCTACGTCTATCCATCCGTGTCCTCTGAGCCGGCATCCAACCCTGCATCCGACTCGCTTTGGCAATCCGACTCGCGGCCAGCGCAATCCCAACAACAACCCCAGTCCGCGTCCTCGTCCGCGTCATCGTCCTCATCATCGTCATCCTCAATGTCCTCAACCGCATCCTCCGCCATCTCCGGCTCAACCCGTCCCACGCTCCGCAAAGCTCGATCCCGACACTTTGACACGTTCCAAAACAGCGCCGTGATCGGAAACGCGGTGCCGTACCCGAACGGGCCGTACGAATATGACATGTATTCTGCCCAAACAAACGTGTTCGCCGACGTCGCCCGTTTCGAAAGCCAGCGCTTTCAGGACTCGGGAAATCGCTTGAGCATGTATTCCGGTGCTAATGCGTATGATCCGTCAAGCGTGATGTCGCATGTGCAGCCTGTTTGGAACTCGATGCAGGGCGCTGTGCGTGGATCGGCCGGACTCGCGCAGCCATCATATGTATGTTTACTTCTCTTTTTCTGATTTGCTCATACTCTGGTAAAATTCTAATCACCACTTTTTAGCAATGGATGGAGCCATCGCCGCCTATGCTCTCAAATGACTTTCAGAACGTGCCCCGCCTGCCGCAATCCGCATATGTCCCCGCCGGCAGCATCTCACCCACGCGCTCGGACACGGTGCCCATGTTTCAACAGCCCGCCATGAACGCGCAGAACGTGTACGGTCAGGAGTCAGACGACTATATTCCCAACGCGATCGTGGTCAAGAATATCCCATTCACGGCCCAGGTCGATGACATGAACATGCTGTTCAAGGAACTCGGACTTGAGCTGCCGTACGCGTTTAATTACCATTTCGACAATGGCATTTTCAGAGGTCTCGCGTTTGCAAATTTCCGTAACACGACCGATACGGCGAAGGCGATCGCGGTTCTTAATGGGTACGAGTACTGTGGCCGGAAGCTGCGAGCAGAGTACAAGAAGATGCTGCCCAAGGAGGAACGCGACAGAGCCGAGCACCAGAAGCGGATGCGTCGGGGACAGTATGAAGATCAGCATCGTCATCAGCAGCAACAGCAACAGCAGATTCAACAGCAGCCGTCACAATTCGCTGCACCTGTTAGCGCGCCAGCTCAGAACAGCATGAGTGGCATGAAAGAAAGTGAGTGTTGCGCTTGCTATGCTTGGCCAAATTATAATAGCTAACAAATCCGCAGAACTGAACGTTAATATGAATGACCCGGCTGTTCGCCGCATGTATGACCAGATTTTGTTTTTCACGGAACGCAGCGATCCGCTCGAAGAGCTGAACTTTGAGAACCTGCCTCAGTCGCTTCGCAGAGCTCTGCACTCGATTGCATTTTACTTCAAGAACGGACACATCTCGTCCGCCGACGGCGAGCGCGTGGTGATTTACAAGCGCGGCAATCCGAAATACCAAAACCGGGCTGTCATTGGCAACATGATGAACGGATCAAGCTCGTCGACGCAGTCTAACGGGCAAAGCGCGGGCAGCGTGTCGTCTGCATCTAGCCCGACGCATTCTGCTACCCTCATGAATGGAAACCGATCTAGTGTCTACGCGCCTTTGCCCGTGAACGCGATCAGTACTGCGTCAGCCTTGTTAGACTACGCACCTCAGCAGCCCGCGGCGCCCCAGAAGCCGAAATCACCGATGCGCACGTTACGCAACACAAAGTCATTCGCAGACATCCGCTCCAGCTCGCGTCTTCCCGGCATGTATGCGCACCAAAACTCGAGCTCGAGCAGCATCAACAGCGGCTACAACAGCCACCGCGCGTCAAACATCCCCGCCGTTCCAGACATGTCTGCAGTCTTGGCTCGCATGTCGTTGGCTGATATCCAGATGACGGCAAGACAGCAGATGGCTGCTGAGCAGGCTGCTGCACAGCAGGCCGCTCAACAGGCTGCGAATCAGTACATTGGTATCCAGAACGAAGTGTTGCTAGAGTAGTGGTATTCTTGTTTTTTGGATGACACGGAACTGCCTAGGGCTTTTACGCTGTGACTTGTTTAGTTTTGTTTTTTTGTGTGTTTTTTGCTTCTTCTACGGCGAGGCTTTTTGATGGCAGATTCAGATATCTGTCTGAATTTTGAGATAGTAGGGCATATTTGGAAAAAAAATCGACAACATTGTCTGCCTCTTTTATTACATGAGACAGTGCAATGGCGATGAGTGGTTATGACGATAATGAGGTTCACGTCCTGCGTTTAATGACGGCATATTTTATATATATATATATTTTCTTTGATGACCCCTTTTACTTTTACTTTCACTTTGTCTTTTTGGTTTTCTATTTCAATCTCAAAAAACGAACGGATTCGACGACGATATTGCAAGTTTATGGCTTTTTGATGCACGACAAGACGGTTTAACGAACGACATGGAGCAATTTCTACCGAGAGATTCTCTCTACTTTGCATCGAAAAATTGGTTTTCAACATATTATGACCGGCATGAGAGCTTTGTTTTTGTTTTTGTTGGATCCGTTCTATATACATTTGGCTTTTTCTTTTAATTATGCGCATCAGAATTCGAGGATCCATGAATTGGATCGAGATTTCTGATTGTTGCTTTTCTTTTGTCGTTTTTCATGCACAACTGTGTTGTGGTTCTTTTTTTTTTGGCTTTTGGCAAATCATTGTATTGGGTGTACAGTACACTAGCGAGAATAATATTGAAGGTCTTTCACTAATTTTATCGAGCGGATGATTGTTGAATTCGAGTCTTGGTTCGTGAGTGCCTTGATGCTAGCTTGCTGCGCTGGCCATTTCTTCCAGTTATCTGAGCGCTGGTCCCTTTAAGTATAGCAACCATGAATCAACTGACCTCGGTTACACCGTAATCCCGTAAATAAAAGTCTATGGTACATGATTAACTGTACCCGTAAGCTCGAGCTAAGAAAATATGATCAAGTTTAGCAAGTTATATTTATCGAGTAACTTAGATGACCAATGCAACAAATTCAAGCAAGCTTTTAGCAATGATCTCCCGATCCGAACAAAAACACAAATGCAATCGAACCGGGCAAATATACAAACACAATAGAATATTCCACGAAAGCGAACAAGCTAATTCCACGCATCACTTAAAATATGTACGGCAAAAGATGCAGAAACCAACATAAAATCGCTCAAGCTAGCTAACGATCCGCAATGAACGGCCCCTATTGAGCGCGCACCTGCTGATGCTGGCCCTGCTGACCCTGATCTGGACCCTGGAACCGCATAGGACGCCGAGGATAGCCTCCTCTTCCACCGCCGCGGCGATCTCCGTTAGGTCCTGGTCCATATCCGTTCGGTCCCTGAGGGTATCCATACCCGCCTCTTCCACGCGGCGCAAAGCCGCCCCGCGGCCGTGAGTTGCGTGGTCCGTTCGGGTTATTGTAGCCCTGGACAGGGTACGATTGGTATTGTTGCTGTTGCTGTTGTTGCTGTTGCATCAAGTGCACAGGCGGCATCGGAAGACCGACTTGTTCCCAAACAGGCTCGGCTGTCATCGGCATAGGCGGTCCAGCCATCCGCTGTTCGTACATCTGAGGACTGTCGATTTCGGACCATTCCATAACCGCAGTCTGGTTAGCGTGCTCGTTATCGATCTGAGTCTGCACAGGCGGAGCAGGCGATGTGCGAATATCCGCGGTCAGAGTCTGCGGCGGAACAGCTGATGCGGACGGCATGCCGGCATCTTCGTATTCCTGTTCAAGCTCGCTTTCGTTAAGGAAGCTGAATCCTCCAACGGGCACCTTGACAACCTTGATCGCGCTGGCATCGTAGTCATCTTCCTCTTCAATCGACGACCGCGGAATAACAACGTTCTCCTCAACCACGACATCCTGTACCGGTTCCGAAGTCGCAATAGACTCCGCCGCCGGCTCTGAAACAGACGTATCCTGACTCTCGCTCAGCGCTTTCAAATAAAGCTCGTCCAAAGGCTCCAAGGAAAGCTTCTTGACCTGAGCATAAGTCAACGAGTTTTCTTCCGTCGGATCCTCTTCACCCGCAGCCACAAGCTCCTCAGCTCCATCCGCAAGTTTCTCAATCGCCTCCACCGACGCATCATCACCGAGGTACACCAACGACAGCAGATTCTCAAACGCCGATGTCTCGGCAGCAGAAGCATCGGCCGACGGAAACTGGCGCTTCCAACTCGCTGACCTCAAGAACTTCACAAGCACACGTATACGCTCACGCTCCTCAGCCTTTGCCTCTGCACGCGCCTCCACAAGCGCTTCCTCACGCGCAGTAGCACGAGCCTCAGCAAGCGCTTCTTCACGCCCTTCCGCTCGTGCCTTTTCCAAGGCTTCAGCATGCGCAGCAGCAGTGTCACTTTCACCTGCCTCCCCAGCCGCGCGAGCTTCTTCACGAGCCTGATCCAGAACTTCACCGCGAACAGTCTCACGTGCCTCCTTTAATGCTTCCTTCAGCGTAACATTCCGCTGTCTGAGTTCCGCGACCCGCGCAGTCTTCCGCTCTTCGTCGAACAGATGGAAAGCTTTCACGAGCTCGTCGAGTTCCTTGAGAGGGTAGATCACCTGGTCTTTGGACTTAAGCGAGGCGATCTGATCTGCGTTGAGCTTGGCTGCGTCAGGGGTCGCTGCTTGTTCTTCGTACTTGTCCAGTTTCAGCTGAATATAGTCGTTAGTCGTAATCATTAATGATCATTCCCCGAGAAAAATCGTACCTTTCTCTTCTGAAGATTGCGAACGCGCCTATTGAAATCAAGTTAGCCCGACGTCCACAAAAAAAAACCTGCCCTACCCCGATCTCCTGAATAGCACTCACTTCTGGATCGTCTCAATGTACGGATTCTTCTGCTCTTCCTCGGACAAGACAATTTCTTCTTCAGGCTCAGGAACCGGAACATCTTCCACAGCAGGCTCGGCCTCGTTAGCCGGTTTCGACCGACCTCCTTTCCTTCTCGTGCGCTTCTTCGTCGGCGCAGGTACATGCGACGGATCAGCGCCAGGAACCGGCGCAACTGGAGCAGAATCGGCCTTGGTAGACATGTTCAGCAAGTAGCCAAGTGATCAAAAAGGCTCTCGGGCAACAATAAGTAACTGTAAGCAAAAGAAAAGACGTGTAATATCCCTAGAAGAGAGTAATTGCGTATGCTGTGGAGATGTTATAGGAGACAAGATCTCGCGAGACCTCAAATCGAAGCTTGAGTCGAGCATTTAGAGTTTTTTTTTCAGCCCCGGGATCCCTGCACGAGCCTGCGCCGCAGAAGAGTATTGTATTTTTGCTGTGTCTATTTTCGAGAATCTACGTTTTATTTGTACAATCATAGGTCTGATTTTATTCATAATGGTGTCAAATCTGTTTTTAGAGTATAGACTCTATAGTTAGAGCTTATGGGTGTCAGGCTCGGATCAATGTTACGCTGAACTCCAACGCCAAGTCGTCGCGATCATTTAATTGGATCTTATATCAACAGACTTTCGCAAATTCCATGACATAGCACTGACGGACACAAATAAACAGAAGACTGTCCCATACTCCCATATCTAAGAAAGTCCTCCGTCTTCCTTCGCCTCCTCAAAACTTAAAGCAGAGAAAATGAGCTGGTATACCGGATCCTGTAGAGAATATCAATCACGCGACCTACAGATGTATACCATAATAACTGATCCTGCCACTGCGGAGCTCTCCTCACAAGGTTAAGTCTCGACTCTTTCATAGGATCAAGTTGTTGGCAAGATTCCTTGGTAAACCTAATTAGTCTACTTAGAAACAAATTGAAAATTGTGTAGACCTCTCCGCTGCACCGGGCCATACACCGGACCATAACTTGAAAAAAGCGCAATAGATGGCAATGCCAATGACAGTTCATAACCGATGAGAATTCCTTCCTCTAAGTAACTCTATTGACATGCTGAACCACCATAGACAGTGTCCTAATGGTCGCGTACGCTACGGTGAGCATACGCAGCACGAGAAGCACATCTGCAGGTGAATGCTCAACAACAAGACTTCGTACATAGCTATTCGACGATGCAAAGTTTTCATAAAACTCCAAAGCATCTGAATTCAACGTGGCCTGTGACAGCCTTGCCTGTTGCAGCTGCTTCAGTCCTTCTAAATCGTATGGTGCTGCTTTCCCCTATTTCGCGGGTATAACAGGATATATCCATAGCTCACTCCTTTATTTTCCTGCCAAATCTACGTCGGCAGGATACAAACAGAAGGCCAAACATGTACAGAACAATAATACTCGCCAGACAGCACTTATAGGTAACGCGGTTGGTCTGGCCAAACGACGAACGCAACAGCAAAGCCAAGTGGTGCATCTGTGCCGCCGCTGCGCAGTTATGCCACAAACCCGCCACATCGCGCGCACGACGCAGGGCGCAGCCGGCGCGGCCGCGTTCAACGCCGTCGTAGCCCAAATGCTTTGCCCCGCCGCGCACCGTATCCACAACAGCCCACGTACTATCTTCCCCCCTCTTTCCCCTCTCCCCTTCCTCTGTTCCATCCGGCCACGCACGCGCTGCTAGAACTGCGTTTACACAGCACAAATGAATCCTGAGTGGTGAGTCGCGATGTTTTGGTGTAGATTGGCGTTCCGTACGCCACGCGACTGCCGAGAAGAGGGCGGTGTCAGCGGCGATAGGCTATGGAACGGCAAGGACGAGCTAAACTAACTCGAGATAGAGTTGTTCTTTGTTCTGGTTTATTGGGTGTTCTTGAAGTGGTGATCTGGTGGCGGGGCACGGTGCGGTGAGGTGGCTATTGAGTGGTAGAGTCCCACGACAATATCACGACATTGGGTGACGACTTCACAGCCGTGCTACGAGGGACTTGCGTTGCATGGGAGTCTACACGGAAATATAAGCAGATCAGCTTGATTTGCAAAAAAAAACCAGTTGAGAGCAAAAGATTCAGCAGCCACGGAAACCCTCAGACGGAGTGCCACCAGAGAGCCAAGAGAACCACTGCGACCACGAAACCGAGAGCATAATACTAACTATTTGCAGATACGACTACCTGTTCAAGCTACTGCTGATTGGCAACTCCGGCGTGGGCAAGTCCTGCCTGCTGCTGCGTTTTGCGGACGATACCTACACCGAGTCGTACATATCGACGATCGGTGTCGACTTCAAGATCCGCACTATCGAGCTGGAAGGCAAGACCGTGAAGCTGCAGATTGTGCGTTATTATTAAACTGCTGTTTTTATATTTTTTTTTTCAACAATTACTAACGAAAACAGTGGGACACGGCTGGCCAGGAGCGGTTCCGCACAATCACGGCGTCGTACTACCGCGGTGCGCACGGAATCATCATCGTGTATGATGTTACCGACATGGAGAGTTTCACAAACGTGAAGCAGTGGCTTCAGGAGATCGACCGCTACGCGACCGAGGGCGTGAACAAGCTGATAGTGGGCAACAAGTCCGACATGGCCGAGAAGAAGGTGGTTGAGTACACTGTTGCGAAGGAGTTTGCGGACGGTCTCAAGATTCCGTTCCTGGAGACGTCGGCGAAGAACGCGACCAACGTCGAGCAGGCGTTCTTGACCATGGCGCGGCAGATCAAGGAGCGGATGGGTAGCGCTCCGGCGGCGAGCGGCAAGGGACCGATCCGGATTGGCGAGGGCGAGACGATTCGCTCGGGCGCAGCCGGCGGATGCTGCTAAAGGAAAGGCACTTCATGATGCGCAGTCGACGAAGAGGGCGGGAAACGAGAGCGAGCGGCGCGGGGTTTGGCTTGTAATCATTGCAGTTTGTTTGGCTATTGCCATTTACAGTTGTTCGTACACCTACGAGGCATGGCTCGGTATTGTATTGTGAAATATTAAGAAATTAAGCTAGTACTTGCGTTGGCGGAGCATGCGCAGCAGGAACAGGAACCGGGCAGCGAAGACCACGAGCTGTTCCTTAAAGTAAAAGAGAAACGCGGCGGTGAACACACTCTGAGCGAGCTTGGAGTCGATTCCAGCGTAGAGCCCGGCCATTCCCTCCTTGGACGCGATCTCGAGCAAGGCCTTGAACGAGTTCTTGTACTGACTCTTCTCGCCCGCCTGTTTGCGCGATTGCATGCGTGACTTGACGGTAATGTACGGGTACGTCGTGCAAGTGGCGACGATTTTCCCAAGCGCGCCCAACAGGAAGAAATCAAATGGCCGCAACGGACGGCGGCGCTGGATAACGGCACTCAGGCGCTCAAACACGGCGTATTGGATCACCGGGTTGATCACGAGCAGCAGCGCCGGGCCAACACCCGCAAAGAATCCTGTGATTCCGTCTGTAGAAAAGATCTCGCGAGCGAGGTGCAGCATCGATGCTTTGCGGCTCTCTGTAGTCTGGCGGAGATTGATGACCCTGGATAATGTTTGTTAGATCGATCTCTATGGCCCTCAAATCAGACAGTATTCGCACCAGATCGGGTTCGTGGAAACGACAGTGACCGCTCCTGCCACAGCGCCCGCAACTATACTTTCCACGGTCGACATCGTCGACCCATTCCGTCGGCGGCGGCTCAGGAACAGCCCTCGAGTGCCCTCATAGCAGTAGTAATACACGAAATTCGTCAACGCGGTTCCAGTCAGTGAACTCGAGATGCCCGAGTACAGCGACCCGGCGCCCTGACGCTCAATGATTCCCGCGGCCGTCTTCAGCGTAGAAAGCACTGGAAAGGAAGATTCGTCCGCGGACTTGCGCCGCTCAGTTTGTGCGCGCATCGCGAGCGCGTTGAGTGGATACGTGAGCGCGACCGCTACCACGCCGCCGCTGGCACCGGCCAGAGCCTGTGCGACCGCGTCTGACTCGTCCATGGTACTCAGTCCGTATATACAACAAGAGAGTAGAAGAGAAGGTTGCAAGAACCACTGCAAGTGATTAAAGTAAGAGTATAGTAAAAGCACGGCAGGATTTCAGGGATCACGCAGCGCTTTATAGACCGCGAAGTTGATTTCGGAGCCGCGCTGATCAAGTCGATGACCCCGCCGCACGCGCCAAAATGCGGGCCGAGGTCGTGTTTAAGGTTAAGGTTCAGTCACGTGACTGTTTTAAGCGTGTCCAGGGCTAAACCCTTAACCGCAATCGATCTGGATAATCGCACACGCTACGCTGCAACAGAGGTCATCTCTGAAGATCGACACGAAGAGATCATTTTACTGAATAACGTGGGTCTTCCACTCTTCCTTTAACTCAAATTGCATTCTTCTGCTACAAATTTGACGGAACACTTTTATAATTGAACACATGGATGGCTATATAGATTAATACACGTATATCACGATCAACTCAGACCTATATCAAAATCAACGCTCTTTGTCGAGGGCGTGCGTGGGAGGAGCCGGGTTCGTGCGGACAAGTTCTCCTTGCATAGGAGTGCATCAGCCGGATGTGGCACGTTCAGGGAGCAGTAAGGCGGGCGAGGTGGTACGCAGGCTGGCTTGGTCGCGCCACTTGCCATCGAAACCGAGGCCGCAGCCCATTACTGAGCTGGTGTAGATTGCACGGAAGCAAAGGGGTTGGGAGGAGCGGGGCTGTTGGTCTACGGATCAAGAAAACTCCGCTGTTTTTTGGCACTGTCAATCATTCGAATAGCCTCCGTAGGAGTTAGACGTTGCGACGGTAAAAATCGCATCAATCCACAAATCACAGGTATCAAAGGCTCCAAGTTCAATGCCAGATCTCTCCTGAGTTGTTTGAATAATATGTAAATTTTCAATGTATCGCGGTCAGCGGCTGATTAATGAATGGTTCGTTAGCAAATTATCGATAAAATACACGCGCAGTACAGGAATATACCTTCGTCAATCTGCCTAACAATATGATACTGTCCCGATGCCTGCATCTTCTCTTTAAGACCTGAAAGCATGGGCCTCCAATTCGGCTGCCATTCAGGCCGGGACTCTAGTTCCTTTTCCAGACGAAAAGGCTGTTAGACTGCTTTCATTCAGCGACGCTTTACCTAACGCACGATATGGTTGTTATTAGCATGGTTCTGCGCGCTCATGGAATGGCTCTACGCATTGCGCTCGCAAGTCTGGGGGCTGCACCGATGCTTCGCAAGAAGCGTCTTCTGCCAATTTTTGATCTCAAAGTTGAGAAAACCCGTCACTACAAATAACCGAACGCCTGCAAAGATTCGTTTTCATACTGTTGTTCTCATGGCCTGGCAAGTCGTTTTAACGTCTAAACTAGGAAAAGAGTCACGAATCATTTTGGTTTACCAGTGACCAGCTCAAGAAGACCATTGAGAAATCACACGAATTGCGTGTAACGCGTCTTATCATCAATAGGAAAGTACTGTATGGAACGAGAACTAGGAAGGAAGATACGCTGCTTGACTTTGAAGAAACCAAGTGGTTTGACAACAAAGATTCGAAACTTGATCTGATGGTCATGACCTCAAATGACAGCTCACATAAGTGCCTGATATTTATATTTACTGGTTTGATTACTGAGGCGTTGCGATGCGGCGGCCAGGAAGATAAAGAGCAGTATAATATGTCACCGTATTGAAATTGCTGTTGTTTGTTTGTCTACATGGGTTAGTTAATTGATCTGTAAAGTTTCCGTCTGCCAGTCACAATCACGCTGCCGCCAAAGATCAGCAGAGCGTAAAATTTTATTGTCCGCATCTGTTGCGTGTCTCCTATCATAATTCGAAATTGTGTGCCTGTAGAGTGTCGTGCTAGTCGCGGATCACTATCCCGTGTACTTCCGTCGCACCGTCACACCGTCACACTATCACCTCGAGCACAACAAAAATACCCATTTAATTCCTGTTCTTCCTGATTCCGAAAAATAGATTGATGCAAAATTGCGAATTTCAAATCTATTGTATTTGTGGCCAATCAAACCTGCATTTTGAATTAAAAAAACCTTGAGTTGAGAGCATTGCTGCGATATGGTTGTGCAACGATACTGTACACATAAATGCCTGCAGGGTCTTCTTCGTGGAACTGCCTTGGATCCGCTATGCCCCAACATATCGCGCCACGTCGAAACAAATAGGAAACGCACTCGGCTTGGGCTTACCAAGCCATACATAGCTAAGGGACTTTGCCATTCGTTCTCCTATGCAGAGTTTATGGATCTTTTGAAAACCCAGCTAGAATCCTCGACCGGGATAACGGATATTGATTTGTCTGGCTCCACGGGTACAGTGTTTCAACTCTCGTTGGAATCACATGGATATACATTTATTGGAAAGTGTACTTCCGAGTCGTCCATTTCAAATCTGGAGCGTGAGAACAAAGTGTATCAAAAATTTGATCATCTTCAAGGCGATCGTATACCAGTGTGCTTGGGAACCGTTGACCTGAAGGGCGTGAAGTATTTTGAAAACTTTGACAACTTTTCCTGTCCCTGTTGCGCGCAGGGCCCGCTCGTATTCATGCTGCTACTTTCATGGGCTGGTGCTTCGCTAGATGCCAAGTCGTACGGCATGTCCAAAAACTTGAAGAACAAATTGCGGGCGCAAGTCGAGGACATTATCGGCACGTTTCATGAAGCCGGTCTGCTGCAACTCAGCATCAAGGATCCCAACATTATCTGGGACAAAGATAGAGAGCATGTGATGCTAATTGACTTTGAGAAGACTCATTGGATGACAGATCCAGAGTATGAGTGCAAATCTAATAGAGAATATCGAATTGATCGGGATTATGAAAAAGTGGGTGAAATATTTGGATACTACGCTTGATATATTGAGTAATGTAGGCTGCGCGTCGCGTATGAGCTGTTGAAAATTATGATTTGTGATGAAGATTGGGATAATATGCCGAAAATAAATTAAAAAAAGATACTATTTTGCTAAGCCCCTAACCCTGAAGCTGGACCCTTCTTGGACTCTTCTTTTGCCTTTTGGTCCGGTTTTAGCTCTAATAAATTTAACAAGCTGATCAAATAAATGACTTGGTGCGCAAAATAGTCGTGGTCAGTGGTATTAATTCGTGCATTTTCCTGGAACGAGTAGCGCTATAGACTCCCAAGTCCCAGCTCCCTCTAAAGAAAAGACGGCTGCAGCTTTTACTCGAACATGGGAGCGGACTGCAATGCGGTCCGGAAATCGAGTTGCAAGTGTAAGTTATTGGTGTGGAATGGACTTCAATGGAGGATGATTGCGGTTGTGGAAGCGCTTGCCGAGAGAAATCTGTCTGGGTGCAGGAAAAAAACATGCACTTCAGCCAGATCTCCGGTCGGTCCAACCCCGGTGAACCGTGGACTTCCAGTTACTGTAGTACCTCATTTTCTAATCATTGCAGAATCAAAACTCCTAAAGCTCCCGCACATGCTCACCGCAGCCATGACACACAGGTAATGACCTAAACATTTCCAACTCCTTCCGACACTGATCCGGATCCACATCCCACATGAAGAACCCATTATGTAATCCATACGACGTTGCAAGCTGAGCCCATAGCCACCCTCGCTCCAAAGGATCTTGTACAGCGCTGCGTGCGCTACCGAGCGGAAATGCAACCATCATAAACGCAGGCTTACACGTCATCGAAAGTCCATATGGCATAGACTGTAGTATAATATCGGTGTACTCCTTCATATCCGCCTTCCGCCTTGTCACAAAATCTTCAACTGAATCCGACAACCAGTTTTTCACTCCTGACGTGTATTGCGCATACGTGCAGAACTGTGCCTGCGCCGTCAAAATCTGAAGATACGCCACAACAATACTCAGCATGTAATACTGCGTTATCGTTCGAAGATCGTACAGTGTCCGGTACTGAACATCTGGCTTGAAAAAATGCGTGCGCTTCCATTCTTCATCATCATCGACCGCGCTGCACCGCGCTCTCATCGGCATATTGGTTCGCGGGTCTATAGGTAAACCGTACAGCTCTGAAGTCTCGTCCTCAGCTGAATTTTCTCTCTCATACTTGCGATGTCCGTACAACACCAAGTCTAGCTTAGATTGAACAGACTTGAGCTGAGAATCCAACATTTTCACCATCTCCCATCCCTCCTCGTTTTGAAATTCCAACCGAAGCTGGGGATTCGGAGGTATCGCATGGTTCCAAGGATCATCAATATCATAGTCAGGGAAAACGTCAGTGAACAAATTACTCGCTCGCTCTTCGCATTTCGCAACATCGCCCATGATCGTGCAAATGTAATCATACATGACGCTGTATGTCAATCCGTTATTAGTTACATGCTGGTTTGGGATCCATTTGAGTGCTGCTTCCAGTGGACGTTTCCGTGTGAACAAAGCATGCAGCAAAAATAAATCGCCCATGCTGTTTCTTCGCAGTATTTGGTTGAAAATCGGCGTCGCCTCTCGTTGCCCCCTTTTCTCTAGCAACGTAACAACGCCTGTCAGAAGTCGTATCCATGTCCTCGGCAAGCTGTCCTTGTTCAGGATCTCATGCAGCACCACAATCAAACCAGCCACAATACAATCGTCCTCGTTGCTTGGTAATCCTCCGTTCATTGACATTATGGAGCTGCAATAGTCGGGCGATTTATCAAGAATGAAAATCTGTTCGTTACTTGCCGATATCCAGTTTAGTAATATCGAGCTTTCATCTGACTGGCCCAATACCTGCTCGACTAGTTGCTTCTGGTATTTCAAGGCCTGGACATACCACCCTACACCAATCACTTCGACGTCTTGATTCTTTGCAAGTCGTGCGCATTGTCCAATCACCAGCGCACGCGAAGCAAACATAGTCGCCGTGGGCACATTCGACAATACAAATTGAGGAAGCACGTCTATCCAGCTCTCCATCATTATATCTAAACCGGTAGGCGGATTTCGACGGAGCGCCTTGAAATAAGACATGAACACCGACATACAGTGCGTGTAAAGATCGTATTCAGGAAACAATGCCAGTCCACGCGGGACATCACGAGAAATGTGTGCTATTAATAACGCACGTTCCCGCTTTGCCCGCTGGATGTCTCTCGGGATTGTTAACTTTGCAAACTCGTAGGTTGTAAGCGGTCTGGTGGCTAGCATAGTTTCTGCAGCCGGCGAAACGCGTGAACATGATTCTGGCGGTGTGGGATATATAGCGGAACCTGTTTTCCGGTTGCCAAGTTTGACAGTTTTGGTCTTACGGCTGTACGGAGTTTCTTGAATAATTTGCAGACTATGACCCGACTCACGGTGTTGCAGCTCCATAAAACGCGGCTACATACAGTGATTCGTCAGCAGTGCTCCTACAAACGCTCGTCTGTATCCACCTACCGAGTCGGTACAAAACTCCTCGTCCAGTTCTCGCTTCCGTCTAGACAATGGCCCATTGAATGGACCATCACACTGTCTTCCTGTCCGGATACAACGTGCGCATTGAGGACGTCCCTCGTCGCACTGCAATCTATATCAGAATCCAGATCGTAAATAGCGATGCCCTCTCACGTACCTTGACTCTGCGCTTCCGGCAGTTCTCGCATCCACGACTACCGCCTGCAACTCCCACCATATTAAACCAAAATAAAAAATAAGCACAAACGTATAAGTTAGAAGCTATCTAGAACCGGGAGCTGTAGAGAAGTACGGGAAGTTCAAGCGATGACCTACTTTTTACCCTTACCGCGATATGATCTGTCAGATTTATGTGCCCCTAAGGGAGTCGTACCAAAGAGTTTTTCTCCCAAGAGGAGCCGACAATTAAATTCTGATAGAAAGATCTTTCTTCACGAATATAATCCAAACACTCGGTATATATACATTATGGTATGTTGTTCTTTAAGAATGTTTTATTAGGGCTTTTTATATCTAACAATCCAGGTGCAAAAACCATTTCGTCACGCCACCGGCCTTGGGCATGCGATCATCAACTCGCGCAACAAAGATCGTCGCAGCCAGCGCACGATGGCGGACGGCACGACGGTAGAGAAATACGCAGAGCAGCGACAGCCAGGGTGGATGAGATTACAGTCTGTTACGCAGGAACGCGATCTCGACGAGTTTCTCAACACCGCAGAGCTTGCAGGCACAGATTTCACGGCGACGAAGCTGAATATCAAGATTCTGCATCAAGACCAGGCCAACCCATATCTGCTGACGGAGGAACAACAAGAACAGACAGAGGCAATCCACAAGACGAATCGGATGAAGCTAACAGTACCGCGACGACCGGCATGGGACGTGACTACTACAGCTACTGAGCTCGACAGGCGCGAGCGTGATTCGTTCTTAGAGTGGCGTCGTGGACTCGCAGAGCTTGAGGAAGAACAGGATTTGTTGTTGACGCCATTCGAGCGTAATTTGGAGGTTTGGCGACAGCTTTGGCGTGTTGTTGAGCGGTCTTCCGTCGTTGTGCAGATTTGCGATGCGCGGAATCCGTTGTTTTACAGATCTCAGGATTTGGCGGTTTATGTTCGCGAGTTGGCATTCCTGGAGAAAAAGGACAAGCGTAACTTGTTGCTTATCAATAAAGCTGATATGCTTAGCGTTCGGCAACGAAGACTTTGGGCTCGGTACTTCAAGAAGGAGGGCATTCGGTTCGCTTTTTTCTCGGCCACCACAGCGAGTCTAGAGGACGAGCTTGCTATGGTCAGCTTGAATGACGCTGTGCAAGAGGAACTTGCCCGGGAAGAAGATGCTGACGATGGTGTTACTGCGGAAGACATTCACGTGCTATCTGTGGATGAGCTTGAGAATTTATTCTTACAGACTGCGCCTCCGGCGGCGAAGGAGTCGGATTTGATTTACATCGGTCTCGTTGGATATCCCAACGTCGGAAAGTCTTCCACGATCAACGCCTTGCTTGGAGCTAAGAAGGTGTCCGTGTCGTCGACTCCCGGCCACACAAAGCATTTCCAGACAATTCATCTCAGCGAGCGCGTGATTCTGTGTGATTGCCCCGGTCTCGTATTCCCGAACTTTGCCTCAACCAAGGCTGAACTTGTATGCAACGGAGTGCTTCCTATTGATCAGATGAGAGAGTACACCGGTCCGGCGGCACTGGTCGCCCAACGCATCCCGAAGGAGTACATCGAGAAGACGTACGGTATCAAGATCTATACGCGCCCGGAAATCGACGGCGGGACGGGAATTCCGACCGCTGATGAACTGCTGGGTGCGTACGCTATTGCGCGTGGTCTTATCAGAAGCAGCAAAGGAGGACGGCCGGATGAATCAAAGGCTGCGCGTGTGGTCATGAAGGACTACGTTCGGGGGAAACTGCTGTACTCCACACCTCCACCGGGCCTGGATCCCGTGGAATTCAACCGGGAGACATATGCTGCGTGATCAGTTGACTGGATGCTCATTTTGTTCATGGTTGTGCAGTTACCAATATATACGTTCTACAGGGCTCGCACTACGACGACTTTAAACGCCACATGGACGATCCCAACATCCCAACGGCATTGTGCAGTAGTTCGCGTTCATGGACGTTGTCTAACGTAAAACGAAGACTTAGATAGTAGTTAGATAGATCTGAGTTCTGACCTCCTGAATGCTATTATACGACCTGTTGAAGCATATCTAGAATCCTGAATCGAGTTTATCAAAATTTGTCGTCGATCGCGATCGTTCGTTTAACACGAGCTGGGCGCTCGCGATGCTCTCGGCAAATAATCGCACTAGTCCCGAAACGGGGATGCTGCTTAACCTTAATGCGTATTGCGTAATATATCTGCTTTCCTGGCCTTGTATTCAAAATATAGCCAATTCCCCCACGAAAAAATCCATTTTCATTCACACATTTACCGTTTCGCGCCTGGAAAGTCTATGTATCATGGTCGGCGTACCCGGTGGAAGCCGCGGATGTTTGAACTGCAAGAAACGCAAGGTCAAGGTATGTATTGATTGTCACGCTGGACTAGGCGCCGCGTGAGGGTTGATTCAGTCTATATTTGCTGACATGCCTTTATTCAAGTGCGATGAAACCCTTCCGAAATGTATTCGTTGTATCAGAACAAACAGAGAATGTGCTGGACCGATAGTAGGTCCGATAATGAAGCGGCGGAGGCGGAAAAATGCTGCTGTGGCGGCAGCATCGGCCAATGCCGATGATGCGCACTCTTCTGTTACAACCTCTGATGCATCGCCAAACACCGCACATTCTAGTTCGTCAGACACTTCAGCTCCATTTGTTGTGGTTTCTGAGTTTATTGCCCGGACACCGTTAGCAGACCCTTCAACAGTCAGCCACCAGCTAAAGTGGCCAAAATCAACTCCGTCGGTTATCTACGAGTCTGCAATTCGTACGCAGCTGAACCACTTTGCGAGAGCCACCGACACTGGTCAAATTCCAAAGGAATTAGTTCTTTTTCCAGCTTTTGATTTATATACGTACTGCTTGTCTCTCGTTATCGATCGATTTACCTTTGGCGATCCACATCGGTTCGACAAGACCAGAACGCCAACGTCATGGGTTCAGATGTTGCCGCAGTTTGTCCTTGCGTCGTCATCTTCCGCTACAACATTTGCTGCTCGCGCTCTAGTTTTATCACAGCTTGGAAATTTATTCAATGACCATGACATCGACATGTTATCCGCGAACTGGTATGCCCACGCTTTGCGCTACCAGAAGGAGCTAGTCCGACTTATGGCCGAGGAACGTAATGCTCCGTCGGACGCACAATCAAGCAGTCCAGTTCTGGAAGAAGTCATTTCTGACAATGACAGCGACCCAACGCCTCCAATGCCGGATTTTCTTAGCGGGAACAGTCCGACAACGACGGCTTCGTCTTCTTCTGCCAGCTGTACGCCGAGTCCGTTAATGTCAGAAGCTCTTCTGAGATGGGCGAATGCTGATGTTCCGCATGCGCCACTACTTGCGCGGAAATCGGCGTTGTTACCGCCAAATAAAGATTCGGTTCCAGAAAAACAGACGGGAGAGTCGATATACGCGAAACGGGGCAACATGGCATCACATGCTGACGACTGTATCGTTGCCGGCATGTTACTTTCAATATTTGAACTACACAACAGCAATAGCGAGCAGTCATGGATAAATATGGTTAGCGGAGTTATGGAGCTGATGCGTATTCAGGGTCCGCATATGTACCGGGAAGGCTTCAACCGAGCGCTTTTCGAAAGTATGAGGTCAATGACTCTGGTCCACGCATTTGCGTCGCGGAAAGGCTCGTTTTTTAACGCTCCAGAATGGAAAACGGTTCCGTGGGAACTTGCTCCTAAAGAGAAATATTCATACCATCATTTCTACGACTTGGCGTTCGAGATCCCGGACGCGGAAGAAAAAATTGAAGAGTATTTCGAGTTTGTGTTTACGGCGAAAAAGAAAGTTTTGCAAGATGAATCATTACCAGAAGGATCAATCAAACAGCGTCTTCGAATGAAATACCGTACTAAGGAGGTACACGCAGATCTACGCAAAATGCATTTTGATATGTTGGATCTTGACACTCGAATGCAGAAATGGTTTAAAGAATATTTTGAGCAAGCAAAGCACTACACGCTCAAGTCACTTTCAGTATCACCCGGTGACGATGTTACATTTGATGCAGACACAGCAACGCCTATTATTGGATACAGTCCATGCTCAGCAGCGAGTAGTTATGAAAACTGGCTTGATACGCATTTCTTCAAACCAGCATATCGGTACACGACGCTTGGTGATGCGCGTATTATGACGATTTACTATGCATCTAAGATGATGTTGCGATACATTCTGCAGTTGACTGCATTTGCTGCATTTGAAGAGTTTAACCCAACACTGGATCCGTATCCTGTATCGACGAAAAAGTATCCCGCGCTGGCTCGATTCGTGCGACAGATGGCGGATGATTTAACGCGGATGAGCCGAATAATTTGTCGGTCGGTGGAATTCATCATGTCGAAAGCTTCCAACATCGCTGTTTTGAATTTACTTTTTCCCTTGCGAGTAACGCATTCTGTTTTGCAGGATACGTTGCAGAGGGGCTGGACATGGGATCAGCTTGTTAAGATCAATGATATGGGCGTACGAATGAGTCTCTCGAATGTGAATCGAGAAAGAGCTGCTGAGTTTGAAAGTGAGTGGAAAATGTACCGGGATCTGGAAGTTTGTCATGGATGCGGTGAAAGAGTCAGGCCCATTGTTGCCGTTGAAGCTGATTTTGATTATTCGTCGTTGGAGAACGATTGATTGATTGATTGATTGATTGTGGTTATGTTACTGTTTTTATTACTGGGAGTTCTATACGGGATGGGATGGTTGATGAGGCGAAGGGTTTAAACTGTGAGATTGTGTATACGGCGCTGGAGTCTGCTGCGTTTATTTTTACAGCTTGTACCTTCTTTTACAAAATATAATTCTACCATCTTGTGAAATGCATGGTAAATTAATTGTGGAAAGTTACGGCGTAAATTATCAAAGTATACGAGACCCTTTAAACTGTCCTTCGGTCTGACTCGAAGTCATGGCCCGATTGGGCTGATAAGCCAGATTAAGTTCGAGCTAGTCCTCGAGGCCGAGAGCGCCAGTGTTTATTTCTGCAATCGCTCACGATAATTTGGTCGATATCGTCTTGTAATATTTCATTCTCGAGGAAAATATAAATAGGCAGTATAGCGAGACGGAAATGGATTTTGATCTCGTGATTACGAATGGCATTGTCGTGACAGCAAGCGGTACACTACACCCACCGAACAGCGACATTGCGATCAAAGATGGAGAGATTACACATATCGGACGAGGACTTTGTGCGCTCGCTGGTACTTCCACCAAAGTAATCGACGCCGAAGGTGGACACGTATGTCCCGGAGGTGTGGATACTCATGTTCATTTATCTCAGGGATCTGCCGGGGTTACTATGGATGGATTTGACACGGGGACGAGAAGTGCGATTTGTGGTGGCACGACGTCGATTATTTGTTTTGCGCCTCAGGAACGGACGGATGAGAGTGTGTTGGAGGTTGTGGATGCGTATCATGAGAAGTGTAAGTCTCAGGGAGGCACGTATTGCGATTACGGGTTTCATTTGATTCTTGCGAACCCTTCGCCGGCTGTGTTGGACGAACAGTTACCGATACTGTATCACGATTATGGAGTTTCAAGCGTGAAGCTTTACATGTCATACGACAATCGGCAATTAACTGATGCGCAAATCATGAGTATACTACAGCGTACGCGGGCACTTGGAATGACGACCATGATCCATGCCGAGAACTGGGATATGATCAAGTATATCATCAAACAGCTCGAAGAGCGCAAGAAGACCGATCCATTTTTCCACGCCGTCAGTCGTCCTCCGATTGTCGAAAGCGAGGCTGCATATCGCGCAATTGCGATTGCTGAGCTTATGGATACGCCAATTTTACTAGTTCATATCTCAACTCGCACGTCGCGTGATCATGTGCGTGCAGCGCAGACCCGGATGCTGCCGATTCACGCGGAGACGTGTCCGCAGTATTTATATCTGCTGTCTGATAATCTGAAGAAGCCGGATTTCGAAGGTGCAAAATATGTGTGTTCACCGCCTGTGCGAGATGATCCTGATGATATCAATGCGCTGTGGGAAGGAATTGCGAACGGAACGTTTACGACGTTGTCGTCTGATCATGCGCCTTCATGTTTCGATCATCCGCAGGGAAAGAAAATTGGACTTGATGAGAAGACGGGGATTGCGAGATTCAGTATAATCCCGAATGGCTTACCGGGAGTGGAGACGAGATTACCGTTGGGATATCAAGGTGTTACGGATGGTAAGATCACGATTGAGAAGCTTGTCGAGGTGGCCAGTACGAATCCTGCGAAACTGTACGGATTGGAGAAGAAGGGAGTTCTTGCTCCTGGATATGATGCCGATATCGTGATCTGGTATCCGCAGGGCACGACTAGCCAAGTTATTACGAACGAAGACCTGCATCATCGGGGTGATTATACACCGTACGAAGGATTCAAGCTGGGGAATTGGCCGCGATATACTATTTTGCGTGGTGAAGTGGTGTGGGATAAGGATCATGGCGGGTTGGTTGGAAAGCAGGGTTACGGGCGATTTGTCAAGCGCGTTGGTAACCAGCTGCGGCAAGCTAGAGATAAATGGGTCAACGAATGGAGGCCTATCGAGTAGGTATTAGATGCTTACGACGTTTTTCTGTTTGTAAATAGATTTGGATTTCAAATAGGATTTCTTTCTCAGTGCAGGGGGCAAAGCCAAAGATCTTGGCATCAAGCCAGCCGTTTCGATGCGCATCGACTTAAGGTGAGCTGCAATTTACATATACATGCAAGATCACTCGAGCTGAGCATGGATCAAAGCTCGCAGAGTCTGTCTGAGTCTCGACTACGGCGTTATGTGTATGCATGTCTAATTGTCTATCTCGTATCTACAGAGTAACACAGCCTGGATTGGCAGTTGGCTACAGTTGGTGGCATAGAATTGGCAGTCTTTGTAAACGCATACAGGTGAATCGACGAAAGAAGGTCGTCCCGGTTGCGGTCCGCGAACAAGCCCGGCGCAGGAGCAGTCGCGTGAGGAATACCTTTCACAATTCAAGCGACTATTAGTACAGATAGAATGACCACGTTTCTAGACTGTCCTCCGTCAGACTGCCGAGATACCCACTGGATCATCCTCTGGAAGGAGTATACAAGTGAACTCTGGCTGAGAAAACGAAGTCATCGCGAATACGATTGAGCACAGGCCGTCCGGACATTGAGACCGGAAGTGCCGGACGCATACCACGCTTAGCCGAGCAGGATATCATCGTTCGACGTTCCACAGGTAAGTAGCTACAAGTCTAGCTAGCGTGTGAATTGTATAGTGTATGAACGTCATGTATTTAACCCGTGCTAGCCTGCTAGGCACGACGCGCGGCCGGACGGGCTAAAGGATCCGGATGGTCTTAGTCTGCAGCTGTAATTTGTACCTAATGAGCAAATTACATTGATGATTATGAGCAGCGGCACGTGTAACAGTAACTCAGCACAGCAAAAGTAACAGCAGCCAGTTTCGCGCATCTGCACGTTGTGGTAAAGCAGTAAGTGATGTAGAGATAGCCGTGGCGTTCTTCGCTGCAGCAAAGTGAAGTACCGACGCGGTCTGGACCGCCAAGCCCCGCTGAAGAGGCCGTAACCAGATTGAGGATAGCTGGCTGATAGAGTTCGTAAGATGACAGACTAAAAGACAAAACGCTGACAAGCTTCGCGGGCGAATTTATGCTTAAGCCGGTCGGAGATCGCGATACGGCGGCAACGGCAGCACGACTCCAGAGTTGCACTTCATTGCACTTTCAACTGCTTGGAACTACACTTGGCACTCCTGCATCTGTAGTTTGACAACGGGAGCTGCATACGCGAGGAACAGAAGACAGCAAAGACTCGGCAAGGGAATTGCAATCCAGCTGCCGGTGCGGAAACTAAGCTTTGCCCTCCGGGTCCAGTCGTCATCTGATAATCCGCTAGTATTAGTTATCAGATCGCACGCAGAGTGAGTAGAACGCTTCTATTGTCGTTAGAATGCTGCTCGGCCGTACTCGCAGTTCTCTCACTGTGAGCCCGCCCGCCGCCCGTCCCATTGGCTCGTCTGGCAACGCGTCTGCAGCTGCGATGGCCCGTGGCCGCAGCTGCTGTTCGGAAAAAACTCATAATAATCCGCCGGGGCGCGCTCTAGATCGCGGTCGGCTCGACGCTGCGCAACGCCGCGCGACGCCGCCTGCGTATGCCGCTGCACGAATCCAGTGCAAGCTTCACTAAGCTTCACCGCTTCACCCTTCGCACACTCTATCTGACAAGTCTAGTTCCTGCAGCCTGCTGCGCCGAATACACGCGGCATCGCGAGACCTCTGCTCACAACACATGTAACTCAACAGTCAACACACACACACGCGCGTCTGTGCTCGCGCAGTCGCGCTCTCGCACAGCGCATGATCTTACTCCTTCGGTCGACTGTCAACAAACACATGCTGCTCCATACCACAAAATATCTAAGCTTCTGTCACCAACTCACCCCTTCACCAGCTTTTCCCGGTCTAGCCCGCGTCTAGTTCGCGATGGACCCTGTCAGGACTAGAGACCCAAGCCAAGCCCGCTCGCTTCGCCAAACGCCCCCGGTACCTTGCATTAGCAACCTGCTTTTTGCTCGGGCTTTGACTTAATTCGGCGCCACTTCAATCTGGCCAGCCGTACGTGCAGTCCAAAAACTTGACAGAACTGTCGTTATTAGACATGTCGTCCCCCCGCCTCCGTCGTCTTCGTTCCTCGTCGCCCCGCGTAACTGAAACTGCACCATGCGGAACTTCTCGCTCCTCACCGCGCTGGCGGTCCTCCTCGTCGCCATCTCTGGCGCCGACGCGACCTTCCGCGGCTACGGAAACTCCTGCAGCAAGCTATGCCTGAAATTTATCGAGGCCCTCAACACCGACCCCGCCTGCGATGAGCTCGACTACTCCTGCTACTGCGCCAACATCATCTACCCCGAGTCATATGCCCTCTGCATGCTTGAATGCCCCGAGGACCTGCGTGTAAAGACATTCGCCGCCCTTACCAAAGCCTGCAAGAAGGTTGATCTGCCGCTCAACCAGACATACTTGGAGTATCAGACCGCGGCTCTCGCCGACTACATCGACCAGGCCGACGTCAAAAAGAAAAAACCCGTCACAAAGGCTGTCTACCCGAAGGCCTCCGTGGGGGCAAACATCCTTGCCAACATTGAAAAGTACTACAACATGTCTTGGGGAGAATACTATGGGTAAGCACCTGCCTTGTTCGCGCGAAATCAGCTCCAATCGCATTTTACACGTTACTAATCAAGCAAAAATCCAGATACATCCTCGACGGCTACTGGGTCTTTCTGTTCTTGCTTGCAGGTCTGCGTCGCGTCTTTATGCAATTCTACCCGCGCCGAGGCTCCGCTCCTTACGCCATCGTCAGCACATTCCGCAAGTACATGATGCTTCCCGCCACATTCGGCCGCAAGCACATCGAAGCCACCCGTTTCCGTGGCGTGCCTATCATGGTCTACCCAGTTCGATGGCAAACGGCCGTCGTTCTGATCTTTTTCTGCTTGAATTTCGTCTTCTTGTTTGTCTCCATGTGGGTCGTACCAGGCAACACGACCTACGTGACTTACTCGATCACGTACGCGCGAAACGTCGGCGACCGTGCTCCCATGGTCGGACTCCCGCTGATCCCTATGCTCTTCCTTATGGGCGGCCGCAATAACTTTATGATGTACCTTACCGGCTGGTCATTCGAGACCTTTAACGTCTTCCATCGCGCGTTCGGTCGTATCGCAACCATGAACTTTATCGTCCACGGTGCAGCTTATACCTACTACTACCTCCGCATTGGACTCGCGACTGGAAAGGCTACAAGCGCCGCACAGTACTGGCAGGAGCACATCCTGGACGATATCCCTGACCGCATGGGATTTGTCGCTATCGCCCTTCTAGGCTGCATTATGGTGCAGTCATTCTACGTCTTCCGACACCACTGGTACGAGGTCTTCCTCATCGGCCATATCCTGCTGGCAATCTGCTTTGTCGGCGTGGCATGGCATCACGTCAAGAACGAGGATCTGTACATGGAGTACTGGTACGCTGCATCCGCCGTCTGGGCATTCGACCGTCTGATCCGAGTAATCCGAATTGTTCTCGCTGGCGCCTTTGCAAAGGCCAAAGTCCGCATCCACGGAGGCGCATTCTACATCTCCGTCAAGCCCTCTGTTCATTTCCACCCCAAGCCCGGTCAATACGCTTTTCTCTACGTTCTCCGTCACAACTTTTGGGAATCTCATCCATTCTCGATCGTCGAGTCCCGCGATGGAGAATACATCTTTGTCGCAAAGGCCGCAGAGGGACTTACTCGCAAGGTGCACAACTCTGTCGGCAAGACTGCCGAGGGACTGGATCATGTGCATGTTTGGATCGAAGGTCCGTATGGCGAATCATTCCCAATCAAGAGATACGAAACAGTTCTGCTCGTTGCAGGTGGTATCGGAATCACAGGTATCATGTCCTACGCACTCGACCTTAAGCGTCGCAACTCTGACCAGCACGTAATTCTCTACTGGATGGTCCGCGACATGGCATCCCTCCGCTGGGTCCGCGATCAACTCGACGAACTCACAGATCACGGTCATTTCGAAATCAACCTATTCATCACCGGCGAAGCTCCCGAGATCGTCACCGACGAGAAACTCATCACCGATTCCGAAAAGGACTCTGCGAACGACGATTCTGCTGATTCAAAGGGCTCAATGTCAGAAGAGGACTCAGAGCAGAAAAACCCACTTCCTCGTCTCGCGAAGCTCAACATCAGATACAGCGAGCGACCGGATATGGAAACCGTGATTGCACATACAATCACCGCAGCCGAGGGCTCGGTCGCTGTCGTCTCTTGTGGTCCTGGTTCGTTGGCGGATACTTGCAGATATGCTGTCAAGGAGAACGTGGGGAATGGAAAGGGTAGAGTTGATTACTTTGAGGACGCATTCGGATGGGCATAAACTGTTTTTTTTTTGTTATTCAAGGATATGCTATAGAACTGCTTTGATTTTTTGATTCATCTTGATTCTTTTTTGTATTTTGGTTGGTCGTTTGTATGGGTTATACAGGTTTAGAGATGATAAAAGCAGTGTTTTTCTTTTACTCGATTTCGTTTTCATATACGATTTGTCTCCATGACCGCGACGTCGGATCCCCTATAAATCTTCATTGCCCTCTCCATCCTCTGTTGAGAATCGCGTCACCGCATGCGGCGCGTGCATTCATAAATTATCGAAGCCAGACCGCGGATCGCGTTCTGGACCGGTCGATCGGCCATATGTTCGCGATGCCTTCTCAATCCGGCTCTAAATACACCCAGCGTGCCACTAGATCCGTGCGTGTTCTAACAGTACATATTCCATTTAAATGCAGTTCTAAAAGTACATCCCGGGGCAAGCCTCTATAACCATAAAGACCGCCCATATATAAAAAAAAATTAGGTAGTCCGAGCCCGTGTATAAATCCAATAAGGCCTCGAGACATATATGAAATCCGTTGAAAGGCAGCAAAAAAAAGAGAACACCGTTAACGAGCAAACTTGCTCGATTAACCCAAAAACAAATACAAAAAAGGTCATTAGCTGCTAATCGGGGTGAACCCGCCCTCATAAAGCATCCCGTCGTCATATCCAACTAAATGATCGCCGTGTTGAGCACCAGTCATCATGACAGACGACGGTTGCATGTGCTCGATATCATCTGAGCTGCTAGCTGGACTCGTCCAGAAATCATTGACGGCTGCGACGGACGGTATGTCAAGTCCCGGCTCAAGTTTTAAGTGAATCGGTTGTGGTTGTGGTTGCTGTTGCTGCAGTTGCTGCGATGGTGGGGGCAGGTGATGTCCCATCTGCATGCGATGTGGGTGCTGGGTTAACATCGGTGACGTGTTGACGTAGGCCATTTCAGGCTGTGTATGCTGCGCAGTCGAGGTGTTGGTGTACTGGTGCGCATGCTGCTGTTGTTGCATGAGTTGCAAAGTCGAAACTGAGGGTACGGCAGCAAAAATAGACCAGACGGTCTTCTCAAGCCGCAGGAGAGCATATTCAAACATCCACGCAGCACGTGAATGAACTCGAAGATGCCATTGAAACCCTTCCTTGTAGTCCTTATACACCTTTGCTTCATCATCCGAAGCCGCCGTGACTTCGAGCAGCGAAATGAACTGGCCAATCTCAACAAGACAATCCCGCGACGAGTGAATCCAAAATGCTTCAAGATACTCTGCAGAAAGCGACCGCACAAAATTAACAGCCGCATTAGCTCTATCATTTGCTGCCGTTCGGAACTGCACAATCACCACGTTATCCGTACACCCTTCAAGAGCACGCAGGATAGCCCGATGCAATGTGATTTCGACAGTGTAATATGCAAGATGCAAATAACCCGTAGTACAAAGTCTCTTGTTGACGACATTCGCAGGCTTCATGTACAGACAATCCGAAAGACCAGCGTGCCACTGTCGCAATTTCAACTGTAAAGGCTTTGCGAGCTCAAACACTACCTGCGGATCCCGTATCTCGTGCTTGTACTTTGTATACTCTGAAAAGAAAAACGTCTGCAGGATTTCCGACAGAATCGCAGACAGCCGCGAAATCTCAATAAGAAGCTCCGCGCCGGGATCAAAGCTAGACGTAGACGACAATTCCGCGCAGAAATCATCCAGATCAAGCATTGGCACAACCCAGTTCTTCTCGTCGATGTAGCACGGCCTGCCGTGACACAACGCAACCCATCTGTCCTGCGCATACAAAGCCCATGCAACGCGCCGCCGCAGTGGGATTTCCCATGACGGAATATTCCATCGACTGCAATCCAAATGCAAGCCCAACGCAAGAGCAACTCCGACAAGTTGCGCCGTGAACGCCGAAATTTGGGTCTTGCCCATATTGAGACCGCCAGAGACCGCTTCCGGTTTACGCTGGAGTAGAAGCAGTCCTGCTTGCACTGTTGATAGTCGTGCACGATGCAGAGCGCGTTGAATAGCCATGAACGCGATAGAATCGAGTTTCACCGAATCTGGTGGTCCCTCTGAACGCGACAGCTCCTCGTCATACGTCCACCAGTTTAATGCGAGTGAGTAGACGGCAGCAAGCAGAGGAGGAGAAATGTGTTTTGGCGAAGCCTGGTATTGCGAGAGAAAGTATGTCTAAAAAGGAAGTCAGCACAACTGAAATTTTGCAGAAAAATTAATGTAGTGGCGTACTTTGTGTATAATTGGGTAGGATGGATGAATAATGCGAAAGTATAGAGCGACAAGCTGTGGACCGTACGGGTCTACCAGGCTTTCAATCTCATCAACCAGCTTATAATCTTGCTCCAACTCGTTGTCTGTCGTCATTATGAAAATTGCATCGTCGGAAACTGGACAGAGGTAGTTGGTCTTGGATATCTGCAGCCGCTCGCCAGCAGCGAGAGATAACCGGTGCACAAACTGGTACTCGTGGTCGAGCAAGTTCGGGCCAACAAATTCTGAGTAGGCAGCCTCGTTCATGCCAAGCGAGCTGGCGTTTGATATTGGATCCATAATGTCAGAGCCTGCAAAGTCAGCACTTGGGACGTAATCTGCATGTGACGTAAAAAAATGCGTACCTTCGTCGTTCAGGTCGTTGTTTTCGGGTTCCGGCCCTGCACTGACACGCGGTCGCTTTGCAGCCGGCAAGCCGGAGCTGTTGGGGTCGTCAAGCGGGTGCATATCGCCGGCGCCGGGTCCCGAGAGAAGAAGATCAGAGGTGTCGTACGACACCTGATGCTGCACATCCGGGGCGTACTCACCCGGAACAACCTGTGGTAACGGAGCAAGATTAGATACAAGTGGCGCCTGTATCCGGGGTTGCGATGGATGTTGCTGGGTTTGCTGAGCCATAGATCCGCCGTTCGAGACGGGAGACGGCTGCAGCAGCGGCAGGGCTCCAGATGAAGTCGGCCCAGATCCGATATTGGTCTGAGGTTGACGGCGTCTGGTCGGCGGTTCGAGCACAAAAGTGCAGACTTCGTCGTGCGAAACGCACATCGTGCATACGACAGCGCCTTCAGGCCGCAGACAGCGGGTCTTGCGGCGTCGGCAGCCGTCGCATGGTCGTTCGCGGCGGTTGCGGGTGTAGAAAGGGCGGTTCGAGGCGTTTGCGCTGGCAGACGCAAAAGAAAGAGCAGAAGAGGAGGAGGATGAGGAGGGGATGGAGGTGGAAACTGCGCTGCTGGCGAGCGCGGAGGTCGACGGTCCGGCGGTGAGCGCTGGCGGTGTCGCGCCGGGTGTCGAGACGGCGGAGGGCGAAGCGGAGGGCGTCGCGCTGGGCTGTCGTTGCTGTTCGTGTAACGACGAAGACGAAGCGGTCGTGCTCTGCGCGGCGGAGTCGTCGACTGAAGCCTGTGGAGACGGGGCTGGTGGGGACGGGTCCAGGGTGGGGACGGCGGACGGGCCGTCCGAGGCGGGCTTCGCGGGAGCTGGCATGCGGTGGCGGCAGCTGCGGACGCAGGTTGAGCGAGGTGATGCGGGGAGGGGTGGTATGCAGAACAGGGGAGACGGGGAGAGGAAAAGAGGGTCGCTGGGGGCCAAGCGCGGTGGTGAAGGTGGAGTGTTTCTACAGAAAGAAATCGCGGCGATCGCAGTTTGGGCAGAAGCGCTCGGACTTTGTGCGAGGTTTGCAGTAAATTGCTGGCCGCAGTTAACGACTGAAAATAAATAAATAAAATAAATAAATAAAAAATAAGAAAATAAAAAAATGAAAATAAAAAGATAAAAATAAAATAAAAGCCGTTCTGTCACTCCAACATTCACGTGACGTAAATTAATTTATGACGGAGCAGGTGCGGCAGCAGCCGCTTACTCCCTCAATCGAGCGGTTCGCGCAGCATTCCTCCATCACGACCAGCCCTCGTGCAGCTTTTTCCCTGTTTTCGCCTCCACGACCCCGGTGGATCTGGCGGCGTGCCTAATTCTCGATCTTCTGCTACTGCGTGTCGCATCTTGCTGCCGCGCACATGCTTCTCGTGTCTTCTGTCGAGCCCGTCTAAGTCTCGTCCTGAGCGCGATTTAGCTTAGCCAGCCTTGCCTGTTTTCTTTTCTTATCCGATCTCGCCGGTTTTAGCGTCCTTCTCACTTATATACACTCAATTCCACCCAGTCAGACGACGTGCCTGTAATGGACTTTGACAAGATCGTGAAATCGCTGCAGCGATACGCGCGGACGGTGCGAGTCTCGCGGATGCCGCGCTCGACCCGCGGTTTCGCCGTGATCTTCCTACTCGCGCTGGTATTCCTCTTCTTCACTATGCTCCCCGGCGGAATTTCTATGCCAGAGTACATGCTCCCCGGCGACATGGACCCGCCCTTTCTCAAGACCGCTTCTCGCCGCTGTCCGTCGCATATCGCGTGCCAACCGCGCCACGTGCTCTCTTCCGTCTCGAACCCGTTCATGTCAGCCATGCGCATCAACTTCAATCCGGCAGGCTCGTCGATTGCGAACTCGCGCGAGCTGACCAACTACCGTTTTAACCCGTCCATTCTGCCCTTGCCTGAGGGCTCCAAGTACCCGTACATCGCCTTCGCGAGCCAGGCCAAGGGCTCAGTTTACGAGCTCTACGCATGCTTTCTCACGCGCGGGCAGCGGCGAGTATCCAAGCGAATGGGCTTCCAGTGCGCAACTGAGCCGGATCTCGTGACCGTGGCCACACCCGCGTCCGGCGAGTGTCGCGAACATCTATATCTCGGTCTGCGCAGCGGACCACAGACACCGCGTGTATTCCTGATGCCAGACAGCACGCCGCTGCTCACGTACTCGGCCAATTCGCTCACGGACTGCATTGGCTTCTGGATGGTCGACGCCCGCTCGGTGTACCCGCCTCTGATGGCTTACTTCCCGAATCCGCCAGTACAGTTCCTGAACCCGCAGGAGCTGAATCGGCCAGGTCAGAAGCAGGAAATGGAGCAGAACTGGGCTCTAATGTTCGAGCACAACAAGACTTTTATCCAGCAAGACCTCTATCCGCGCACCTACTCTTCCATCGGCTGGCAGAACAAGAACCTGGCCCCGCGGTCATTCAAGTGCATCAACGCGCTCGCGGCCGGCAAAGAGTCTACCGTGCTACACCAGGCAACCAACACCCTGCGGCTTTCACTCTGCGAATTTCCATGCACGGCTACCGACGAGAACACGGTCCTGATCTCGATCGTGCATGTCAAGTACATGGAGGGCCAGCGGCCGTACTACGAGCGCCGTGTCGTCATGACCTCCGCCAACTTCCCGTTCGACGTCGTTGGCATCTCGCCGCCGCTGCTTTACACTGGCACAGACGAACAGAGTTTAATTTACACAACTTCGATCGCCTGGGACTCGCGGCAAGGACAGCGTAAAACGCGCGAGGATGTGTTTTCAATGAACCTTGACAAATACAAAGTCAGAACTCGTCCGGAACAAGCTGCTGACGACGAGTATATTCCCGAAGTATCTGAGGAGAAGCCCGACGAGACTGCCGATAAGGCCAAGTCTGACGAGAAACCAGAGAAAGAAAAGCTCGACAAGCGAAAAGTGGAGAAGCGAAGCCTGGAGAAGCGTATGCCTGAGAAAGTCATTAAGAAGCTTGCCATGCTGAAAGAGAAGCATGAGGACAAGAAAAAGGTGTTCAAGTATCTTGCCGAAGCACCGCAGTTGAAGGGTATTGTCAGTGATTACTATCACGGATATCTGAACGATATCGTGCTGATTGGATTTGGTATTGACGATCGGGAGGCGGCGGTCTTGGACGTGCGTGCTTCGGATTTGGTCTCCTGCGTGAAGAAGTGTCTCGAGTAAAATTATATGTTTAGTCGTGACTTTAACGGGCATTAATGTACAGTATTATTTAAAACTATACAGATCTTTTGAAATATAGTCATTCATAAATTTCTTTCAACTATCAGTTAGGAGCTGCATCTGTCATGATCACGTCCTCGAGCTCTCTGCTTTTTGTAGATTCCTGTGTAGCTCCACTTCCCTCTTTCATCGCAGCAGCGGCCTCGTTTCTCTTCTTATCAATCGCGGCAATCTTCTCCATCAACGTAACTCTCTTTTTCACTGTTCCCTTCGGGTTCGTCCAGTCAATCCCGGCTAACCTGCCCTGACTATTAACCGCTTTATCAGCCTCGTCTTTCTTCACTAGTTTCCCGCCAAATAGCTTGATCTGTTGCCGTGTAGTCCCCACCAATTCCGCTTCTATTATCCTGTTAGAGCAATCCTGTTGGAAGAATCATAGTGTCCGACTGACCTTGGTTGAAAAACATATCTGTTCCCACCAGTTCCTCCCATTCTCCCTCATACACACGCGTCCCTAACGACACTAACGGCCGTTGTGTATGTAATCCGACAATCTGAAAGTCCGCAACATTATCCAGAGATTGTGGCATGCTCGATAAATCCAACGGTATTAAAAATTCCTATTCTAATCAGAATCAAAACGAAATATCAAGGCTTTCATCAGAGGATATCTTCGTACCACTTCGTCTTCCGCTGCGTCGTCGCGCAATTCTCGTGATTCGTCTTCAATGTTACCGTCATCACCATTATCCTCTTCCTCCTCCTCTTCATCGTCCTCGTCACCATCACCCTCGTCGTCTTCATCCCCGCCGTCCCCATCTTCATCATCTTCCTCGTCGTCCGTAGCCGGATCATCCTCAAAGTCTTCAAACTCCTCCTCGTCGCCTCGTAACCGCGACATCGTGTCTAGTCACCTTCGTCGCAACTAATTGGTGTCTATAAAGATGCTGATTCGAAAGGACATGCAAGACACGACGCGTATTTTGCTGTGTTTACAAATCTGCGCGCGTCGCGGCGCGTCGTGATTAACGTGCTCCTCAAAGTCCACACCAAGGCTCCTCCGCGTCCACGGCAGGAATCAATCAATTACGCCAATTCCTAGCACCTCTAAAAAGAGAACTGCACCCTACGACGCGTAGATAAAAATATGTATCAAGAGATGCAAAAAGAAAGCGGCTTGATTCCACCCAGGATCGAACTGGGGACGTTCTGCGTGTTAAGCAGATGCCATAACCAACTAGACCATAGAACCTTGCCTTGAAAATTGGATTGGTCAATCTGACAGACTCTGTAAAAACATCACAAAAACTCGCGTTTCTGCCATAACTGCAGAAACCTCGTTGAGCTATAGGGGTTTATTCTAGGACTTATTAGACCATGACAAACTACTTCGGCGACTTTAAAAACCGAATGAAGGACTTTTATTCAAATCAAGACTCTTGTGCGAGCGAATCCGCAACTATACTACTTGCTGAAGGTAAACCATTTTTGCGGAGATACTCGGCGCCCGGCGGGCGGCAGGGTGAGAGCACTATGGGTCTATCATTATATGGCGGATTGGCGGTGTCTACCTTAATATATACAGAATAACTCCCCTAGCCCTGCCCTAACCCGCCCAAATTTAAGGTTCCTGCTCTGTCACGCGTGGCCTGTTTCTAAAAACTACGGCGTCCTGTAGACCAAAATTCAACCTTTCTTATGATCTATTTTATTTTGTCTCAGCTGAACTACTGCGCGCGCTATTCCTGTTTCCATTTCTGCCTCGAAAATGGTTTCCTGCCTGGCATGTGCCGTCTGGCTTCGTTCATGATAAAACCGGCGTGCCCGGACTCGCAAAAATCTGAGCTTTCGATTCATGTGCTTGGTTTTTGCTTATTCGCGTTAGTGCGCGTGCAAGTCCGGTTTTGCTGTTTGTCGCTTTCCGTTCGCGCACTCTTTGGGTTAGGGTTTTGCTGTTTCTGAGCCTG